>JAESUZ010005229.1:665000-753558 GCA_017311185.1 Proteles cristata cristata
TCAAAGAACATAACAGATTATGGTATAGATTGATATTAAAAACCAATACCCTTTATGGCAGGAAAAATGCATGCTGCCCAGCGGGTGATCATCTTCTTGGGAATGGGTCAGTTACAATCCCAAAGAGAGTGTGCTCCCTCGTCCCTTTATTTCCTGGGCGCCTTTAGCAAGGGCATGACATTCATAGAAACAGACAGAGAAAGAAAGAGAATCTAACAAAATCTTTCTCAAAATGAGCATTTTTCATTTTATAAGAATGACAAACTTCAAAGAACCACATGTGCACCCTGAAGAATTTCTAAAACTTCTGACAAATGTGGACGAGCTTTAGTAAGAGCTTCTCTGACTTTTTTGGCCATTTATACAGTTTTCTGGGGAGACGCTTTGAAAATTCAAGTCCTAAGTGTCCGTGTGCTCTCTCTGGGCAATTCTGTCTTTCTTGTGGGTCAAACACAACTCTGGGTTCTGGGGGATGGACTGAAGGGCTGATCCGAGTTTACTCCTGCCCCTCACAGTGAGGCTGTGTGTCGCTGCGCTCGCCCACGGGGCAGGGCGCCTGGCAGTCAGTATGAAGGAAATGTGAGCATTATATTGCTCGCCTTGCTAACACATCCGTTTCCTCCTGTTTTATTCCTTGACCTTCTTAGGAAATCTTCACTGCGCCCAAGAACCAGGGGCCAATTCCTGCCTAGGGGTGAATCTGCTCCCTTGGGAGCTGGCAGAGAGAGAGTGGCGCATGTGAGCTGAGTTAGAAGCATTCCTAAACTCCAGCTAAGGCCTGCAGCCCTGGGCCTGCGTCTGCCTCCTCCCAAAGCACTGGTCTTCACACCCATCGACTTTTTTTTAATGTTTTTTATTTATTTCTGAGAGAAAGAGAGAGAGAGAGAGAGAGAGAGAAAGAGAGAGAGATGGTGTGAGCAGGGGAGGGTCAGAAAGAGAGGGAGATACAGAATCTGAAACAGGCTCCAGGCTCTGAGCTGGCAGTCAGCACAGAGCCTGATGTGGGGCTCGAACCCACAAACCATGTGATCATGACCTGAGCTGAAGTTGGACAGACGCTTAACCGACTGAGCCACCCAGGCGTCCCACACACCCATCAACTTTGACCTTGGACCATTTCTCCAGGGACTTGCCCAGGCTTTAGAGCAGCCAGATGGACCCATTTTCTGGTGCAGCTGGTCAATTCCCTTAAGGGAATGTTGTGGACCTGCCCACCTCCCGCCTCCCAGGTTCACATCATGGCTGTTTACCAGAACTCACCGCCTCACATCCCATGGGTCACTAAGCTCTTTCTTCATTCAAAATGCTCCCTGGATCCTGGATCCTTCATGGAGGGCTATTGTTTTTTTTCCTCTTAACTAAAGAATCACTGCAGATCCTCCTCACCATGTATGTAACGGCCTATGACAGTGTCTTCACACTCCCCAAATCTGAGTCACAGCTTTGGCTGTGGCTGACCGGCTGGGGTCGGGAACCTACGATGCATGGGCCAGTCTGGCCGTGAGGACCACTGTGTTTTAGACTGTATTTTCAGAAGGCACGAATCACGTGAAAACTGGAAACTGTCAGTGGGGAGGGAGTGACGGATGGCGAGGGGTAAGCCACGGGATGGCTTGGGCAAATGCAAGGGAAGGGGAGGAACCTCGACTTTCAGTAAGTCTATCTGATACGCTCATTAAAAGTCAGTCCCGATGAAGCCTACTGTTCCAAATGCCTCGCAAAGCGTCTGTTGGCTTTTCAGAACACGCTGTGCCAAAAAGAAAGGCAAGGATTTGATCCTTTTCTCTTTCAAGAATTCCTTAAAGAAAGACCCGGCACTTGACTGCTTTAAAGGTTTACTTATTTTTAAAGAAAAATAATTTTTAGTGTTTATTTATTTTTGAGACAGGGAGAGACAGAGCGTGAGCAGGGGAGGGGCAGAGAGAGGGGGAGACACAGAATCTGAAGCAGGATCCAGGCTCTGAGCTGTCAGCACAGAGCCCAATGTGGGGCTTGAACTCATGAACTGTGAGATCGTGACCTGAGTGAAGCTGGACGCTTAACTGACGGAGCCACCCAGGTGCCCCAAAGTTTACTTATTTTTATACACGTACATATATATACACACACACTATATTATATATTTACATGTAAACTGGCTTATATATAACATGATTTATATGTAATACAATGTATATAATGTAAAAAAAATATAAACTATACACACACACACACACACACACACACACACACACACAAACTGATTGGGCCACCATTCAACCAATGAGATGATGGTGTCTCAGCAGAAACAGAGAGCCTGAATCGTGAGCTTCTTGGCTTCATCACCATGTGAACCGTGAGCCTCAGAAGCCCCTTTGCTTCCCAGGAACCCTTAGTTTCTAAGGCGACATGAGGGCAGAGAGTCGAGTGAGCGCAACAACCTAAGCAACCTGTTTTGTGCCAGGTGCGCTGAGCCACAAAAAGCATCCGGCCCTTCTCCCCAGGAGCGGGCAGTCTAGCTCCCTGAGGGCAGGCCAATCCCATGTGTCTGAGCACTGAGTGCCCAAGGGCTGACATATACTAAATGCTCAATAAATAACATAGTCCTTGAAAAAACACAGAAGAACAAGGGGAAGCTAAGATAATGCACACATAAATTCAAGTGAAATTACGTGCCTTGGTCTATGTGCAGACCACAAGCACGGGAAGATTCTGGGGCTGGGACACGGATGTCCTGATGGCAGAGATGGCGTTTCCAGGACCTCATTCCAGGGCCTGGCGGTGTTTCTAGAGAGCACGGAGCGGTGCACACTGAGCACTGGATCCATTCTCTCTGGAAGGATCTGTGAGCACGGCCGTCTTGTACAACGCCTTCTTGTCTAACATGCAAGGCACTCAGCCTCTCCAGAACCACTAATAACACAAGTGCTGCTACGGGGCGCCTGGGTGGCTCAGGCTCAGGTCACGATCTCACAGTCCGTGGGTTCAAGACCTGCGTCCGGCTCTGTGCTGACAGCTCAGAGCCTGGAGCTGCTTCGGATCCTGTGTTTCCCTCTCTCTCTGCCCCTCACCCACTCGCTCTCTGTCTCTGTCTCTCAAAATAAAGACATAAAAAAAAATTTAAAAAACCACAAACGCTGCTGCTTTTGAGAACTTATTCTCGGCTACACGCTGATCAAAGCCCTTTCCACCACGTTATCCTCCATTTGATCACCGCACACGTACATGACACGCCAAGCAGATGAAGACCCGCTTTGCCAAACACGCGACACGACAGGAAAAGCCCCTTCCTTTGCACACTTTTCAGTTCTCGCCGCGGCATCACATTAAAGCATAAATCTGGGTTTGTGAGATGCAAGTTTTTCTAAATCGAGCTTTGCATAGATAAGCCACGAGGCTAGGGAAGAAGACGGAGAGAAAGTCGAGGGAGGCGCAGGCCACGGGTGTGGTCACGTGGCATCTAGCTGCAGGCCAGGCGTGGTCAGTGGAGACGTCGCCCCCGGAGGCCAGGAACTGAGAGGGGAGGAGGAAACTGACCGACGACATGAAATTTGAGTTTTGATTAGAATGCTATGGGTGGTCTCCTGATAACTGCCTGAGAATCCAAAATGTACATGAAAACACAAGTGGGTAAATTTCTTAATAATACCACTTCTGAGTGGAAAACGACAATATGTCAAAATCAAGGCAATATCCACAGAGTTCTGCTTCTGAAGCTAGGTCATTTATGTTTGGGTTTTATTGCCTCAAGATCGCTGAGAAGCCTTAATAAGTCAGACTGGACGACACAGCGTAAGCCATGGCCTGAATATTTTGTAATTTTTAGTAATACACGTCTCCTATTTAGACGTAGGAAATGCCAAAAACACCCGCAGAACGATGGGGGTGACAGTGGGCTAATTTCAAATCACTAACCTGGCTCTCCACGGTGGGGGTCAGATGCCGATTTCTTTTTGTGTGATGAAATAACATTGATCTTCTAACCAGAAGGAGCACAGAGGAAAAGCCCCAGAGGTATGAGCCATACCACGCAGGGGAGGCGGATTTTGTTAAAAGTACACGCCAACAAAAAGTAGTTATAGGTGTCATTTAATAAAGGCTCCTGGGTTCTAGTCCAAAACAGAAAACAAAGACCTACAGCGCTTTGTGTCCTGGGTGGGACAGAGCCGGCTCCCTCTGAGCCAGGCCACTTATTCAAAGCAGAGTCGTCACCCGCTGCCTTGCTGGGAAGGAGAAGCCTGACGGACAGGAGACTGGGGGTTCAGTGCTATTCCTGGGGTTGACGCGTGGCTGGGCCCCTCGCTGGAGGGCCCCCCAGGATGCTCTAAGGGGGGAAGACTGGGCACAAACAGGCAGCTTCTATGCTTTTCCCCAGTGAGTCATTTCCAAGCAAGACAATGGACGTGATGGCTTTGAATCAAATAGAAACAATATGGAATAAAATAGAAGCCTTACATGGGGTTTCCAGAGTTAACCTGCATGGAATGAAAAGATCTGATAGTAGAATGTGTTTATCTTCTGATTATCTATCAAATGTAATCCAAGTTTTTTTTAAAAAAGTTACTCACCAAAGCAGCCTCTAATATTTTCCACAGGGAACACTTTGAATCAATCTAATAACCTAAATTAGACATTAATATTTAGTAATCTAAATTAGATCTCTAATAATCTAAATTAGACATTTCAACTTCATATTCATTATTGTAGAAACTATTTATAATCCAGCTCTCATGTGACATGATATTCCTTATTGTATTAATCCACTCTAGGAATCCATGCTTAAAAAAAGAAAAGTAGCATAGTAACATTTAAAGTATACTCTCTCTCTCTCTCAGAAATAAATAAATAAGTAAAAACATTAAAAAAATCTTTTTTAAAAAAAGGGGCGCCTGGGGGGCTCAGTCGGTTGAGCGTCCGACTTCGGCTCAGGTCATGATCTCACGGTTCGTGGGGTTGAGCCCCACGTCAGGCTCTGTGCTGACAGCTCAGAGCCTGGAGCCTGTTTCGAATTCTGTGTCTCCCTCTCTGTCTGTGCCCCCCGCCTCAGAAAAAAACAAAACAAAACAAAACATTAAAAGAATAAAGTATAAACCAGCTATTTAGGAGTTCGGGGGGTCACAACATTCAATCTTCTGTGACAGACCAGGACGTCACACGTGTGACCTCACGTCTGGATTCCTCTGTTGACGCGTGTTGCATTAGCAGGACTTAGGGGCTCCTGGGAAATAACCAGATGGAGGAGGGGTGCCCCGCCGCGTCAGAGCCCGGCCAGATGGAACGGGGGGGCCCGGGGGAAGCCGGTAGCTGAGATGCTCAGGGAGAGCTGTGCCGGGAGCCACGAGTGCAGCCCCAACGCCACTACGGTGCCCCATCTTCTCCCTACCTGGTCCCGCATGTGTCCCGGACCCCGACACTCACTGCTCAGGACATTTCAACGGCCCCTTACACTTTCCTTCAGAGCCGCCCACCCACAATTAACCTACAAGAATGGCCCAGTCGCCGAGTGGCCCCCGACGTGGCTGCAGTCTGTGGAAATACACAGGAAAATCAGAAGGCCTGGTTCTCCTGGGGGAACCGGTCCGGGTGGGTCAACGACTGAGGAACGGGCAGAGCCCCCACACGAGCAAGGGCAGCTCGGCACGCGGGAGCCGCGGGCACAACCCGCAGGCTGACACAGAATGGAAGAGGTCAGAAGACGACGTAGACGGGACCGGCCCGTTTCTGGTCCACGCACAGAACCGGCTGGGCACCCCCTCCAGCCAGAGGAGGGCACTTCTAACCTCAAAGTCTCAGTGAAGGTCCGGAGCCCTTTCTATTTACTACTACGTCCCTAAGAATCTATTTTAAACATCTAATCTTTTTACTTTTTACATAAAGTAGCAGGTATCATCCAGCTGAGAACAGGACCTTGTCAAATCCTGCCGATGGGCAAACTGGGGACACCCCCCCCCATGAGGCACTACCTCAGGAGCACATGATGGAGCGAAATTAGATTTGTAAATGAACGGACGTTACTCTTTTCATGGAGGATTCATCTTTCGTCTCAAAGCCACATCAGAGCACGTGATCACTACAGGAACGTGGCTAATTTCAACGGCAGACACACGGGCACACACACACCATTCTGCGTGTTCTGCTGACGACACAGAAAACGTACCCAGACGATCGAACTGAGGGCCTGTACCTGGGACTGCTTTGAGCTACTGGGTGGTTGAGTGTGATTGTCAGCTTTCTGCATTTTTCAGAAGTTTCTACGGTAAACGTTACACGCTTCTGTGATCAGGCTGGGACACCATGTTGGGTATACAGTTTCAAAGAACAAACTGTTCCCTGTTCCTGAGCAATCTTTCCTAATTCTGGTTTTGAAAAACCAGCACTTAAAATATTTAAAGCCTTGGAGAGGTTTTAACCTTTTTGGTGCTCTTCCTTAGAAAGTAACTAAATAAAGTTATTATGGGGGGCGGGGGGGAGTGTGGCCTATTTAAGAAATCAGTTCCTGAGTCCACAAAAGCTTAGTAATTAGTGAACAAGTAGTGTATTCACATGAATGAAAAATACGGGAAGGGTAT
Organism: Proteles cristata cristata; assembly: GCA_017311185.1. Classification (NCBI taxonomy): domain Eukaryota; kingdom Metazoa; phylum Chordata; class Mammalia; order Carnivora; family Hyaenidae; genus Proteles; species Proteles cristata. The sequence goes on from JAESUZ010005229.1 coordinate 671,549, forward strand.
GGTTTATGCTGAATCACTATACTGCAGAACTCTGGAAGTTGGCTAACATTTGAGGGAATCTGAATTCCAGCTTTAGAAGCCGGTTTGCCCCAGGAGCTGGCACCAAAAAAATCACATTCGATCACGGAATGGGTTTATTTGCAAGCCAGAGTTCTAGATTAAGTACACTTTGTATTTACTACATTTTGGAAAACATGCCCTTATCCCATAAGGGGCTCCTATTTTTAATTAAATGTCAAAGGCTGCAGGGAAAAGGAGCGGTCTGTTTGGAAACGAGTCTGTCTGAAATCTCAACAAGAAGGAGCCCTCTGTAGCTTGGCTGGCACTGGCTGGGCCTTCTGGTCACCCCTGGCAAATGGTACACGTGGCTCTGGGTGAGTCCAGACCCGGGCACGACGAGGAACCTCACCATGCCCCCGGGGGGCCTTCCGCCTTCACTTGGGGCTAGAAGAGCATGAACACAGAAGCCCAAGATTCCTTTCAGGAACCTTCTGTGCGCCAGAGAATGAAATGCTGCAAAAGCAGGACTTGAATTCGTATGTGGGTTTCATCAGCAAGCAGAATACTCTCTTGTATCACTTCGTTTAATGCTACATTGTTGCTGCAGCTTCTGAGCTCAGCACAGAAGTGTTTGTTACAAAGGGAATAAGTAAGAGCATGGCCCATAGCAGACAGAGGTGGTATCGACCCTGAGAAAGACTTGGAAAAAGTTTCCTTTTTGTGGATAGCACTTTACTGCCCCCTTTTGCACTTTCACATCAGAACAAGATTCTGCGCAAACTTTCTCTGAAACCAGAGAGAGAGTGGGGTGTCGCTACAGGGTGTCAGCTTTATCCAGAATTAGGTCACCAGATACCATGACTCGGAATAGCAGGTGATCACCTTAAAACTTGAAGCGAGCGCACCATGATCCTGACAGTGGCTCCAAGCCTCCAAGAAATAAGGGAGTAATTGGAGGTCCTAACTGACATTTTCTGCTTTAATTCGAAAGTGAGAGCTGGGACAATTGCTTGTTTTCACAGGTGCCCTTCTTTCACACTTTTCTCAGACAAATATCATCTGCAACATGAACCTGATTTATTCAAGGAAAAGAAAAGGGGCATAAAAGCAGGCTATACAATATGGGACCATTAAAGTGTTATAAATCTGAGAGCTGGGGAGGGGGGCGGGCGGCTGTGTGTGTGAGGGGGAGGGGTGCCTTTCAAGCTTCACACCAATGACAAGCAAAATCTCTTCCAGAAAAACAAAGATGAGAAGCACAAAAATTCAAATGCACTGTGAGTTGATGGGTGCACAAACCAGTTTACCAACTTTTCAAGGTGAGGCGTGATAGTATTTGTGCCTCTCATTGCTGTGTATGCTGGAAAAAAGTATTCAACTCCAGCCTAAAGGAAAAGCCTTATTTATAAAATCCTAAGATGCAAAGCCAGAGGCCTCACTCTGGCCAATGACCTCGACTTGCCTTCGACTGTCAGTGTGCACTGCTGTGTACGCTTTTATTCAAACGTAATCCGTTTCCCTGTCACTCTACAATTACCGTACGAGTCAAAATAATATTAAATTTCACAGCCTGCAATGCTGCACAATTGAATGAAAACTGACTCCTTTTGATGATAATCTTGTTTTTCCTTTGTGACATAATGCTCAAACATTGGTGGGCTAAAGTAAATTTTATTTTAGGGTGCTCAAATATTCTCATGGTTTACGTTTCCATTCAAGAGAATAGTGCAGGTGATTTATTTAAGTTTTATCTGTTTCACTGTAATAAAAACTTCCAGTTCACAGGCTGGCCTAGAGCAAGCTGAGGTTGGAAAAGGTATCTTCGTACACTTACGGTGCACACCCAGTAATGCAGAGAATTGTTGACTCACTCTATTAAACACCTGCCACGAAGGTAATACCGTGTTAACTATACTGGAATTAAAATAAGAAAAACTTAGCAAGAAAGAGGAAAAGCTATCTTCGTCTGCAAGTCAGACGTTAAGCGTCTCACTATTTTCTCTTCCCGTGCGCACAGAGAAGAGCTGATCTCTGCCGTGGAGTTAAAAACAAACACATGGCCACTTACAACAGCAGCAACAACAAATAGGGGTTCTTATTTACCCTTCTCTCAAAACTTTCAAAAAAGGCACCCCATGAAGTCTGTAGCTAGAGAAGGCCAACTGGGGTGCTGGGAGCGGAGTGGCAAAGCAACAGGGCAGTGAGTCACTCGGGCCAGGTCTGCCCTGAGAGCTGCTTCTTGCCGGCGCCATCAGTGGAACAGGTATTTCAGACCCCGCAGAGGCGAGAGACGCTGGGAGCTGCTTTCCCAGCTGGGATGTGTTTGCACCTGTAAGGTCTTGTTCCAAACCACGCTTTTAGCGAGAGTCTATAAAGGAAGGTGGCGCTCCTGTTATTTATAGGTGAGGCCCCAGAAAGAAAAGTGGCTTTCACATACGTACAGGAAGAAATTCAAGGGCCACTTCCAGATGGTCTCTGTTGTCTCAGGCAGAAGTGTGTGGATCCATTCGCTCATCTACTTGAGCGGGAACATCAGAGACGAAAGGCACGTGGGAAGCACGAAAGGGAGTGGCTTGGCGTTTTGAACACTGGAAGGAATGGAATTAAGATCTCCATGCTCAGCAACATCGCAGTCTATGTGTGGGTGTCTCTTCCTTCCATCCCTTTCTTCCCTATCATCACGCTTTTTTTTTTAATTCTAAAGAGTTTTGCCTATTTAGATAAGCAACTCACCCATGTTTCATGGGTGAATGAAACCTCTTCCCTTTGGTAGGGGAAACAGCACTGAGAGAAAGAGGCACACCAAGGGGGTCCAGTTCCTGCTCTTCAGGCTGGGTGGGGTGTGACCCCCAAGAGTGAGCCTGTTGTTTACTGACGGATGCCCGGCCCCGCACCCCACAGTCCTGCACGGAGTAGATGCTCCGAATGAACGCTTTGGTAAGTACGGTTTCAGAGGAGTCAAAACTCTGTTCTCTCTTGATACACGCCAGCCAACGCAGTTCACAGGGCTGTGCGCAATCGCTTTACAACTAGCCATCTAAGCGCCTGCCTCCTGCGCCCTTCCTGCTTCCCAGGCTCGGGAGCAGGGTCATGGACGGGCGTGCGGTGGGCACTGGACGGGAGACAGCCCAGAGAGGAGGGGAGCGGGGAGAGAAGTAAAGCGGGTCCCACAGCAGCCCGGTCTGCCCTGCGGACATCACAAAGGAGACGTCCACGCAGATCCCCCCTGAACTGTATTTGGTGAAAATGCCCACACCACGCCGCTGTGCCTGTGCTCAGTACAGTCCCTGCTCTGGCGCCGTGTGATCAGCTTGGATGGGGCTTCACCAAACCGCCCCCACCCCTGCCAAATGCACAGGAATGAAATAGTGTTAAGCTACCAGAGCAGGGCCGCCTGACTCCATTACACTGAGGGACACAGGACGCGGACAGATGGGGAGGAAGGCCTGGCTGAGACCTCTGGCCGGCTATGTGGTCAGCAGGTAAGCAGACACATCGTCCTGGGGAAGATGCGCGCAGAGGGGCTCCTTCTGGAGACAGGAGGAGCCCAGGCGGCCCGGCTTCCTGAAACAAACTGCCTCAAACTTGCACAGCGTCCAAAGCCAGATGGGATATACTGAATGGATCCACAGGCAAGACGCCAGGATCCCAGTTTGCTGTAGAAATAGGCCTGGACTTGATTTGAGTCTTCTCAGCTCTGACAAGCTGGAAGCTGGCACGGGTCCCAAAATCCAAAATAAAATGGCATTTAATTGTGACTAGACTCTAAAAAAGATGTCATACTATCTCCTTAGCCTGACACGCATGCTCAGCGCCTTACCAAAGGCAACTCTCCTCGGAGATCTGACCTCTTTTTCTCCCAGCGAAGAGATGATCAAATATTTAAATTCTTAAGAGGATAGTGTTAATAGTCAAAGGAATAATACTCGATAAATGCATTAATATTACATACTTTCATAGCTGTCTAGTTTCCATGGGGTAGAACTTTGTTATCAAAGATTCAGAGGGGCCATTTAGAATTATAATATCCGTCACAGGAAAGGTTCTAAATCAAGGTTGACAAGGAAAGAGTTACTTATACCTAGAACTTTTTTTTTTTTAACCCACCTTGTATGCACTTACGTACTGTTTTTGGTAAACGTAGGATTAATTTAGTTATATGATTTCTGATAACTTCACTCAATCACATGAGAGAAAGGCAGAGAATGAAGAGAAGGGGTCCTAGAACCAGAGTAATCAGGTTCAAATGCAGACTGTACCACTTGGTAGCTATGGGACTTGGGGCGAGTTAACGAATGTGCCTTGGTCTCCCCATCAATACTGCAGGAACATCAAGGCACCTCCCTCACATGGTTACTGTGAAGGTTTAACGAGTCAGGATTTGTCAGCTGTTAGAGTGGCATCTGGTGTATAGCAGGAGCTCTCTACCACTGTTGTTAAAACCAACTGGGTCCACCAGGTTAAGTCGGTTTCTAAAGAGGAAAGAACATGAAACATATAATGGGAAAAATGCTGCTCTGCCCATCCCTACGGGCTGACTCATGCATGTGTTCAGCAGCACAATCTCTTGCTCCATCCTGCACGGGGACACAAAGTGGATTCAGCCCAGGCTCTGCCCAGTCCACGGTGGAGGAACGGGTGTCTCCATGTTGAACATGTTCCAACAAAGCATCAGGGGTAGGGGGAGAGAGGAGAGAGCATCCGCCTTATAGGAGAGGGGAAGTAACGCGCTTCACATAACAAAGGATGGGCAGAAGTCTGGCAGGTGAACAAAATACAACATGGCAAACCTTAAAAGGTGAACGGGTCATGTTGTAATCTTTATTAACACGTCATTTTTGTGTATTCTGCGTTTGTATACGGTAGGCAAAGTGAGCCATAGCCCGACACACAGATATTCAACTGGTTTTTATTAACAATAGCTGACATTTATTGCTTCACTGTGCCAAGCACGGAGCTCAGCTCTTTTGATCCTGACCACAATTTTATGACTCTTTTATTCATCACTATTAGATTACCGCCTCCATTTTAGAGACGGGACACGGAGCATACTCCCTCAGTCACACCGGGGAAAAACAGCTGCACTGGGACCTCAAACAGCCAGATTCCAAAGCATGTACTCTTAACTCCATGAAAATAGCACTGGCCTGGGTGTCTTCGCTAAATCAAACTTCCTGACCCTCCCATGACCATCATGTGCATCTTGGAAACCAGTAGGCACCGCTCCCTGTCCTATTAAGAAAGGTAGCTGACATCACTGTTAGCTGTCCCACGCCGGCTGGTGTGCAGGGTCTGTCTGTGAGCTACGCTCAGATGTGGATGCTTATGGATGGTACCCTTGATGGGGACACGCACACACACACTCTCAGCTGCAATGTTGTCCTCCACCTTGGCTTCCCTCTGCCACTTCACGACTTAAGTTTCTTGAGGGTACAGACAGTCCTTTCTCTCATCAGAGCCTAGTAACGGGGCCTCAGAGTTAACAAATGCTTACTGACTACATCAATGGTTTATCCACTGCGGATGATCCCTGTGGCCTCCACCAAGGCCAGGACCACAGGTTTCCTTGAAGATTCCAAAATAGCCTTAGAAAATGATGAGCTAATGTTCAGCTGTTTCCAAAAAAAAAAAAAAAAAAGGTGATTTAGGGCAATGGTTCCCAAGGTGTGGTCTCAGAGCGGCACCAGCGGCAGCTGAGAGCTTGTGAGAAGTGTAGCTTTCAAGTCCCGCCCAGACCTGGGTCCAGCAAAAGCTCTGTTTTAACAAGCCTTCCAGGTCCCTCTGTGGCCTCAAGTTCTAGGGCCACTGTTCTGGAGGGTAAGTAGATCTCTAGTAACATGTGACATGTCAACACAGCATGAGCAGCCACAAACATACACCTGGGTTGTGTCTGGTCACAGGACTAATTCTTATTGGGTGTCCCCACTAGCTCCCAGATGGAGACTGCCAAAATGAAACCGCTCTAGTCCCCACCTCCTAGGGATAGAGAGGGCCCTAAAGGGGATCAAGGCTCACAGTATGAATCATGACAGTGCAGTGTATAAGGTTTCCTATACCCTCATTATTTAACTAAAGAGCTGGGGGATTACAGAGACAAGATTTAAAGAAATAATGTTTGATCTATGTCATAAAGAGGGCACTCATCTAGGGGAATCTGTAAGCTTTATGAGACAGTCCATTATAACGAAGATCCATTTGCCTACAGACAAGGTGGGGATTGGGAGCTTACAAGAGCTTGTTTTTATCTAACATGTACCTCCAATTTAGCTCTGGTAGTTAGATGAAAACTGGCATTTTCTAGTTTCTTTGGCAGGTAAGTTGCATTCTGAGCTGGCCCTGCACACGACCGGCCTGGCCCCACTCATTCGTAAGACAGCTGTGACTCAGGGCACAGGTTTCAGGCCACTGTGAGCCAGCCCAACAACGAGTGGAAAGAGCGGAGGACCAGGATTCAAAGGCATTTCATCAGGTGGTGGAACCACGCTGTGGCTCAGGTCACCCACCAGAACGCTGGAGGCTGCGGAGAAGCTGGAAACTCTAATTCACCAGAGGGAGTGTGCTGGGGAGCAATACAGGGGGCGGACCACAGGGTGCTGGACCCAACACACACACACACACACACACACACACACACACACACACACACTGCATTACAAGCACACAGCCCATAACTACCACCCAAGCCAAAGGACTGTCTGCCATCACTTTCCTTCAGTACAAACACCTTGCCTCTCCTGGGGTCACAAATGAGAGCAGCACTCCTAATTATTCTGGGGTGACACGGGAGGAATCCGTAAGAGGAATGCCTTGGGCACAACAGGGACGCACCCAGCAAGTACTGGAAGACCTCTACAAGGACTCTAATTAAGCCTGGATGCGTATAAGCTTAAATTGAGAAAATAAGCTGGACTCTTCCCTCGTTTCATACAGAAAGCATGAAGAATCTATGGTGCTGGAAAGCCAGAGCTTTCAAAGCAAAGCACATCACCTGTGGTTCACTCCGAGCATCCTGAATGTCTGTCTGTCCACCACTGAGTTGTTAGGACCTTCACCCATCTGTACTTTTAGAGAAAGAAAATAGCAAACTATTACTACTTCACTGCAACCATTTCCCCCTTCATATTCTGGGTAGAGAATTAGTGAGGGCAGAAATGGCTTGTTTTTCCCTTAATGGAGTGTTCTCCCACCACTTTTTTTTTTTTTAATTTAGCAAGCACGCACTTCACCAGCCACAAAATACTTTGAACTAGAATTACACGTTTGAGTTTATACAGGAAAAAGGAAAATAAAGAGCCACTGCCAATTCTCTGCGGGAGCGGCAGAAATCGGTTCACCTGGCATTCGGTGTGCCTGGAAAACATGTCACAACTGATCACCTACTTTTTTCATCGGCGGCGCACCAACTCCAACCATCCTTATCTCTGGGACGGCTTAAATAGGCTTACGCAGGTAGAAGGAAAGGCCAGAATGCCACACAACGGCCAGTGGACAGGAGGCATGGCTCCCCTGCTCCATTTAATCACTTTAACCCCGTTCCTAGTAGAAAGCCGGAGGCCAGGGCAATTCAGCGTCTCCTTTTGTCATTTGCCTGCCATAAATATGCACCAGTCTGCATATGAAAAGCTGAAGGAGGCCGCAAGCTTGCTGGACATTTATCATGCTCTGTTCCCTGTTAACAAGCAAATGCTTTAGCTGAATGGGCCATTAGCAATCATTGTCAAATGTAGAATGCAAGGTGCTTGGATGTGACCAGCTTGTAAATTAGGGGGTGTCCCTTCTCTTTGGAGAATCTAGACAAGTGCAAAGGACCTTTTGATATGGGTTACTGAATTAGCCTGGAAAGGAAGGTAACGTAGCAGGCACTGCTCACGGGCAAGTGCATGTGCGGTAAGTTTCAAATGGCTTCTGATCTATGAAAGCTACACAGCAATGACCAGAACAAACGGGTGACAAAGGCGATAAACCCCAGCCCCAAGCAGAGGGTCAGGTCAGCTCCATATTAGGAACCAAAACAACGCAATGGGTCTGAAATAGAATATTTGAGATTTGCTGAAAGCCTCAGACACTCCCGGAACAAGTTGGTCTAGAAGGGCCCCGTGTTGCTGTTACAGAGAACAGCATGGAGCCCCGTTCGCCCACTCCATCAAGAAAGACACTGGGGGTGTTTGCGGCTTTCAGTATTGTCAACGCCTTGAGAGTTCAGACTCTCCCAAAGAAATGCTGAGACTCTTCTAAAACACCAAATAGGAGGCAATAAAACAAATACTTCCTCGCTGGCGTGACCCAATTGGCGGATGTCACTCTGCCTGTAACCCAACCGTGGTTTCAATGGCTTGTTTTGTTTAATGACTAAAATGGAAAGTGTGGAAGGCAAAAACAAAAGTCTAGTTTACTCCCGAGGTTGTTCAAGACCGAAGGCAGTCAGACCCTACAGCATGGCGACTTTTTCGTGTTTGTTTTCAACTTTAATGTGGGGCAGTGCTAACGCTTTCCAATCCGACCATCCCATTCAACTCGAAGGTGAAGACTCGCATCGGTGAGTAAAACATCATCTAGATGGAGCCCACTGGTTTGGTCCTACTGGATTACTGCTGATTCAAACCCCCCACCCCTTGCTTTTACTGTATTATATATTCTTTTCCAGGGTGGGAAGGACCAAACTCGGAGAAGAGCTCTCCGGCTGAGGGAGGGGAAGAATATGGAATGTTTACCCTTGCTTCTCCCATGCGGTGGGAGAAGGTGCTGGGTCTGAAACCTGGCTACGATCCAAAGGTCCCCCTTGCTTGCAGGGAGCTCCAGCCCTACCTTCCCTCTCTGGTTTCTGAGCCTTCCCAGCATGGCCCTGCCTCAGGCCCAAAGGGATGAAGGCGAGGACGGCCAAGGGCAGTTAATCCTACAGAATGGCTGTCGCTGTCAGGCCAGGAGTTAAAAGGGAAAATCTTGCGGGCTTTCACCGCGGCGGTGATCCGAAGTTTTAATCAGCCCCGTATCTCAACCTCTAAGAGAAAGGGCGGCCAATGAAATCTACCTTTGCCATATTATCCACCATCAATGAGCAAGAACTGAGCGGCTTTCTTTGCTGCTTTAACCATCCCGGGCCACAAGTAGGGCTTTCATACTTTCTAATCCCAGTCTCCAAGTCTCTGTGGTTCTCACATAATAGCCCACAGCCTGCAGCAAGGGGGCTGCGCCTCACACCCTTTTCAGGGACGTGTCATTTCCAACATCAAGCTAATCTATATGTTGCCATGGCTTCCCCCTTTATCTGCCTTTACATCTTATGAACTGCATGGATTTACCACATTATTTTTATCTGAAAGACAGAAAATGGTGGTTTTATTGCCATACAATCAGATTACTGCCGCTGGTTTCTCTATGCCTTTTTACCATACTTCAATCAAAAGGGATCAGTTTCTTTATACTCTGCACTTGATTTACATTACATCTGTAAAGACCTAGTCTGGGTTGTAATCCCCTTATTAACTATGACCAGGGTTGATTTGCCTAAAAATAAAAGCAAATTGTGTCAGACCCTTTCACTTTGTTTTTGAGTCGGAACTACAAAATGGATTACTGAAGAAATCTTCAGAGTTCACACGGCTAGCATAGCACTGAATTTAAAACAAGAATTAAACAAGTTAAACAGGGGGCCATGTCAACGGTTTACATTTTCCATCATGGGAGAAGGGCTGAGTTCCTTATGTCTTTGTATTCTCTGGCTTTACAGAGACAATGAAGCCACAGGAGTTTTTCCAAGCTGTTCGGAACACTGTCCCATTCGCCATCCTTCTCCTTTGCTTTTCTTCTATCCCTCTTCCCAGCCCATTCTAATCCCATCCCTTAAAAAAAAAAAAGGTTGGGGAGGGGGAGAGCTCTTCCCTGAAAGAGCTAATTCCTGCCTAGAAGCTTATAGCTCTATGGGTTCTGCATATTTTAATCAAAATATTTTAAACAGTTGAACACTCCTATTTAAGGCTCTCCTCCGCTACACAAAGGCTGAGCTCATAAGCAAATCTATGTAGATGTATGATAAGTGACCTGAAAAACAGGCTCTTTATGTCAGCAGCCAACGAAAGCAGAGATTAGACAGACAGAAGTGCCATTTTCATCACTATTTCTCTTACGAGAGCCCTGCTTTTTGTCGACTTTGTGATGGAACGGTTTAAGAATAAAGTTTTCAGAAGATGGTAAAGAAATAGCCTTTCTACAAAAAAAAAATGTCCTTTTTTGCTGAGGGTCTATAGTCTGTGTTTCCTTTCCCTGCCACTCCCATTTCGATGACGCATGGCTGCAGTCACGCTGGGATCTCAGATCGTCCCCCATTAGGCAGACGCTCTGGGAAACATCACGCTAAGGTAGATGTCACCCTCAGCCTCCTGCGAGCTGCGGAAGGCAAGGTAGCACAGGCTGTCTCGCTCCCGCTGCAGTGTCCCTCCGAGGATAATTACTGCGCTGATCCACCAACCAAAGGATTCCTCTCAGGAAATTTACAGATAAGAGGTTTTACGATAAGTGGTCGAAATGCCCCATGACTCTTCGGCCAACTTCACACGGAGACACCATGCCGATCTGCACTTTTCAGCTGGTCTGGGGGAAAGGGCTAATTCACCTGTCCTACCACTGCCTGGGAGTCGGAAGCGTTCGGGAAATTTGCGGTCATTTGCATTTCTTTACATCCACAGGACAAGTGTCAACAGCTACGCTTTGTGAAAGATTTAGAACCAAGTGCTTAACAAATCATCTTAACCTCCAGCTCCCGTTTCTGAGGCTTGAGGCTGTAATTGCCGAGGTTAAAAAGCGCGGTCCCTAGACACACGATTCCCAAATAAATTCTCTTTTTGCCTGAAAAGGAGGCGGCCAAGCATGTTGTGAGACATCGCTTCAGCTCCGTCTTTGTGCTCGCCCTGGCTCAGTTGTCCTGAAGAACAACGACACTCGATTACCTATAGTTTATCATCCTGACAAAATGTGAGGAATGTGGATGGGAAAGCGCTTACAATTTCACCCCTGGTGTTTTGTGCTTTTTTCTCTCTACATTAAAACCGACAAGATTAACCCAAACGCAAACTGTGGAGCATAGTTCAAGGGGCTATTCAATCAGTGTTGAATGTGCATTTGTTTATCTACAAAAATAAGAATTTCAGACACAATGGAAAGCAGCCTGGCTTATATATGGCATTGAATGGACTGTTTAAACAGCACTATCCTTTGTAGTTTATTTTATCAATCTCTGACAGGTCCGTATTTATTCAGAGCCTGACTGTGGTGGGGCCCACGTATCATAGGTTATCTGGATATTATCCAGCCATTCTTTTGTATGAAGACTATCGATATCAGGAATTCACCATACTGCAGGGAAAAATGACAGGGGAAAAGCAGAATGAGCTGTTAACTAACTAGTATATGGTGCACAGGGTAGTGTCCCCCTAGACATGAGAAATTAATGCGCGGCTGAAACCTTCAACGAAGTCAGTGCAATGCATTGTAGGATACCACACCAGTACAGCCTTGCTCACTCTAACGTGGGCATCTTTTAGAAGAGGCAACTATTTTATTCTGGCAAAAACATCACGCTTGTTAAAGCTGTTCTACTGAAATGTTAATTGGAAATGAAAGCCAGGCTTTGCAATTCTCTGCCTAGTTGGGGGGGGGGGGATGTCGTGGGGTGGGGAGGCTTAAACAACCTACCAGGCAAAAACAGAGGCAAGCCTACGGGAGCCTGTGCGTGAGATGGGAGTGACCCACCTCGCAGGGCAGCCGCTAATGTTCCAGGATACAGAACTTCTTTTGATGGCTGTATAAACTCTCAGGGACAGCAGACAGTGTGATTAAAGTAGTTATGGAGACGGTGAATTTACAAAGGATTTTCTGGAGCCTGCATCCAAACAGCTGCTCGCGCTCCCTACGTCGACCACCTGCTAAAAAAAGCTGACCTCCGAATGAAACAAATCTAATTACTGATGGCTGCTTCATTACAAATGAATTGTTCCACAGTTCACAGGAACTGATGTGAAACTTCCATGCATTTGATTACCTTTCTGCCACATCACATTTACGGACTGAAACTTTCCCCTGGAAATAAACAGGCAACTTCCCGCAAATAAAGCAACCCCTTGGCACGAGGGGTTTTTATTCATCCTGCAACTTAGAAAAGGCTCTTTCATATCATTCCTCCAGGAAGAAATCTTTCTGATCTCTCAAGCTCGCCTTCAGTTGCATCCTTTCTTAAGTAGACCTTTTCCAGGGACAAATTATCCAGTCCTCCAGGCAAGCCATTATCACAAGGATTTTAGAAGAAATTCTACTCTGAAGGACTGGAGCACTCACAGCCAACAGACACCTCATCGGGGCAGGGAGGCAGGCTTCTCCAAAACGCAGGCCTCCAGCGGGCCTCCAGCTCTGTGGCCGAAGCACAGAAAAACAGAGCAATCCTAACTGTCAGGATGGTGAGTAAAACACCAGTCACCTCTCCCCCCACCCCCACCCCAAATACATTAGGACAAGAAGATACTGATGGCTGTGGTGGAAGTAATCCTTGTTTCTACGTTTTCTTCCAAGTAGGTATTTCTAATCTTCCGGATACACAGCAAGGAGTAAACAGAGACACATCTACACTGAGCTGAGCAATGGAAGGCTTAATGGGAGTTTCTTTGGACGAGATTTAAATGTAAATATTAAACCGTGGTGGAGGCGGGGTGGGGTGGGGAACCAGCCTCCCCAAACAATCCATCAGTGAAAGTGCAAAGTGGAGCGGAGCAGACAGCCTGGGGGAAGAGGTGAGGGCTGGCGCCGAGAGCATTGCGCGTGGAAGAGTGACCTCTGTAGGCGCAAAGCGAACACTGGCCGGCCTGGTCCCCGCTCGCCCAGCCTGGGCTCCCGGGACCGCCCGGCCCGGGCGCCGGCTGCTGCGCTCGGGTCTGAGCCCGGCGCCTTCCCGCACCTCCGGGAGCCTCACCACTCCGGGCCTGGGGGTAGATGTCACTGCGACCATTTTCTCAGCAAGCACAAATCTTACCTTAAGGAACAAAACGGTAGTCCCTACAAGGCCGGGCGCATGGGAGGGGGTGGCACTGAGTAACTTTTAAATAGGAGCAGCGTTGGAAAGTGCCAGCTAGCGTCGTGCAAGAATGTGTTTAATCCGATGTTGGGCTGGGACGTGTCTTGCCCTTATAGCAGGGAATTCTTGGTAAGCAGGCTGGTGAATTTGAAATGTATCACTTTTAAAAGAGTGGATGTAATTTTTTAAAATGTGATTTGTAAATCACCCCCCCCCCGCCCCCCATCTCTTTACTCCTAAATCTATGGGCAACTTGCCTGTCTTCAATTAGGCCGCTGACTTTCCTTCTGATCTCAAAGGCTTATTACTCCAGGAACCAGCCAAGGTTTCCACACTTTCCCCAAGTTTCCCAAGGCTAAAATCCCATGATTGTGTAAAAACAGTTCTGCATTTGATTCGAAATGTACCCCAAGAAGGAGCTAATACGCACAACTGAACGCACAGACACCTAATTACGAGTCACCGCCGTATAGACTGAGGGATGAATCGCCTTTTCTCAATTCTAAACATGTCTTATGCCGGCAGCTCACGCCGAAAGTTAATCTTCACAAGGCCTAGCTTTCTCGTGGCCACACTGTTCGGTAAAACCAAGTCGGATCCAAGGATCCCATTCCTACCCAGGCTTCCCCAAGCGCCAAGGCCTCAGGAGCCGCGTCGACTGGGCAGGGCCTCAAGCTTTTGCAGAAAGCGCCCTTAAACACCAAGTCCGCTAACTGGACCGCGAAGAGTTCGGGGCCACTGGTTTAGAAGCGAAGGGCGCAGCCGACGAGCCGAGAGCTCTGCGGGAGCAGCCGCGGCCCGCGCCCCCGGCGGGGAGGAGACGGCTCGCCGCCCGACTTCTCCGGCGGGGCCGGCGAGCTCCCCGCGCACCCTGGGGCCGGCGGCGCGCCGCGGGGCTCCGGGGGCAGCGGGGCCGCTCGGCCGGCCCCGGCTCGGCGCCCCGCCCGCGCGCCCCGGCGCTCCCGGAGCGCGCGGCACCCGCCGCTGCCCGCAGCCCGCAGCGCGCGCGCCGGCCCGGCCCGTGGCCCCGTTCCCGTCCGCGGGAAGGAGTGAGGGCCAGGTACGGCCGCCGGACACTCGCCCGGACGCGACACCCGAGCCGCCGACGGCTCCCCCTGGGGAAAGGGGGGCGGGGAAGGCGCCCCTCAGATCCGGCGCCCCGGCTGGAAAAGCCGGGCCAAGAGTTCCGTCAAGTAAGATGTGGCGAGGGTGGGGGCCGGGGTGCCTGGGGTGCGGGGAGCCGGGGTTCCCGAAACAAACAGGCCCCGGGGCTGCGCGGCTCAGCCCTTCCTCCCGCCCGGACGGCGCGATGCGGCGGACCCCGGGCGGGGCCGAGGGGGATCGCGGACGCCACTTACTTGGAGTTCGAGGAATTCCAATAGATGGGCTCTAAAACTATCGACCTGGAAATCGCAGTTCTGCATAAAACCATCAAAACTCCCCAGCAGTACTTCCACACGGGGTCCCTCCTCGCGGCCATGGCCAAGCCGCTCCCAGCTCCGCACGCTCCCGACGACGGAGGGAAGGGGCGCAGGCCGGAGCCCCCGTCCGCGGGGCAGGCACGGGGGAGAGCGCAGGCGGCTCCGGGGCGCGCCGGGCCGCTCCAGCCGGCGCCGAGGTCGGGGGGCGCTCCGCTCGGGGCCCTCAGGGCGCGGGGCGGGGGCGCACGCGCGGGGCGCGGCGGCGCGGCGGGCTCGGGGCTCCGGGGCGCCGCGCCGGACGCAGCTCGGACGGCAGGCTCCCGTGCGGCTCCAGGGTGCCGGGCGCGCGGCGGCAGGGAGGGCGCGCGGCCGGGACACAAAGGCGGAGAGACGAGTCGCGCTGGCGGCGGGCGCCGCGCTCCGAGCGGGCCGCCTCGCACTATAGATCCAGGGGGCCGGGCAGCGGCCCGAGCGCGCGGGCGCCGCGTCGGCGCGGTTCCATGTCCCGGAGCGCGGGGCGCGGAGCGGCGAGGGGCGCCTCCGGGCGCGCGGGAGCCTCCTCGGTCTTCGCGGCCCCCGGCCCGCGGAGCAGGCAGGAGGGGCTCGGTCCCCGCCGCGGGCGCCGGACGCGCTCGGGCCTTTGTGTGCGGGGAGGGCGCCGGGACCGCCGTGCGCGCGGCTCCTCGCTCCGGCCGGCGCCGCCGTCCCCGCCGAGGAGAGTCAGCGCGGCCGGCGCGCTGTCAGAGCACTATAAACGCGGGGCCCCGCCCCGCGCCGCGCAGCCCATTGGCCTGCGGCCCAGCAGCCGCGCGCCGGTTGGGCGGCCGGCCCGTCCGTCATCCGCCCCCGCCCGACATTGGGCGCCGCGAGGCGGGGCGCCGGCTGACAGGTGAGCCCCGCCCCCGGCCCCGGGCGGTGGCGCAAGCCGAGCGCCGCCGGGACGGCCAGGGACGCGGCCCTAGCGCGCGCCCGGCGCCTGTCCCGCGGCGGGGTGGGGGTGCTGTCCGGGACAGCCGTGCCGGGGGGGGGGGGGACGCAGCGGGGCCCCCGTCCCCCGCGCCCTGCACGCGCCTGCGGTGCCCGGCAAGTTCTAAGCTCAGCAGAGGGACGACGTCGAGGGCGAAACTTGCCCCGCGGAAGGGAAGGCGGCGGGCTCCGCGCGGGTCTTCCCCGTTTGCGCGGGGCGTGCCCTCCGCGGGCCCGGCTCACACCCGCCCGCGCGCCCCTTCGCTGCCCCAGCAGCCCTCCGAGCGCGGTGCTGCACACCTGACTTCGGTCCTGACGTCCGCGGAGGCCGGACCCGAGTCGACGGGGCCCACGGGTGCAGCCGACTCCCGGGGACGTGGCGCCGGCGTCCCGGCCGCGCAGCCTCCGCACCCCGCGCCGGGCGCTCCCTGCAGGGTCGCCGGCACGCCCGCGCCCGCCGCGCGCCCGTCTCCTTAACTCGCGTCTGGGACGCTCTCACGCCTCCCCGAGGTGAGCGGGAACTTGGGGTGACGGTGACAAACAGCGGCCGAACGGAGAGGTGGCAGGGATTCGCGAACGGCGGCCCAGAGGCCGCGGCGGACGAGCGCCAGCGCGTCGCCGGCTTCGGCGGACCCACAGCGCCCACTGGCGGCGGCCGGGCTTCCCCGCGAGCGGCAGCGCGGCAGCCGCCCGCCCGACCCCGCAGCCGCGCGGGGCGCGGGCCCCGGGCCCCGCCGCGCGCCGACCCACAGCGGGAGCCCCCGGCCGGCGCCCGGCACAGCACCGACGGACCGCGAAGCTTTGAAAACAGTTGAAAAAAGCATGCCGCCAACACGCTTTAAGACGCTCCTGTGTCCTCCAGGATTTCTGTAATGTTTGCAGACGCAACGAACCAGACGGAGTCCCTACCAATTCTATTTCTTCAGCTAAATTATCTACTGAACTGCGTTTAAAAATACATGGTAAAACATCTCGTTTAGACATTTACCAGTGTTTCTTTCACTCTTCTTTGTAACCACGTTGAAGACGTTTATGGGTAAGTATTCCTTTTTGGAAACATTAAACAAAAGTTAATGCACGTTTCCACTGGGAGTGTTAAAGATGGGTTTTAAGAGCAGTTTGTTACGATCGAAAACACGAAGGCACGGGGCTGGGGCGGGGGGTACCGAAAACATTCATATTATTCCGGGTAAATCTTTGAGAAGAAAACTATTTTATTTTCTCTGACTGCTAGTTTTAAAAGAAGCCTTCAATTTGAGGGGAAAATTTTTTTCAAATGCTCAAACATCACACACTGATTTGAAATCCTGGGCGGGTTCCCGTGAGGGCTAAAAAACCAGGAAGGGGCAGGCACATGGTGTTATTCATCACTTTATCACAAGGGCTAAAAGGGAGTGGTTTTTTAATAAGCCTAAAACACTTAAGGAATTCGTTTGAAATGTAAAGCTAGTGATTTTCTAAAAGAACTAAAACCAAAACAGTACCATGTTTTAAATTTGGCAAACTTATTTGGTAAAATTTAAGTTGTGACCTGTTTGCTCCTACATCCTCTCTCCATGTTAACTAGAGGAAATAAAGGAAATTTGCATGGTCTGAAAATAACCCTGGCTTCCATTTTTCGTAAATCAGATATTCACACATCGAAAGCATTTTTACCCTGGGGAAAATGTACGTGTAAAACTTGCTTCTTTTTAAACAAAGTGGATACTTAATGAAAAAAATAAAATCCTACACAAACTTGCTTCTTTTTAAACAAAGTGGATACTTAATGAAAAAAATAAAATCCTACACAAAGATTATCATTGTATAACTAGAGCGTGAATAGTTATCAATTTATTTTTAGTAAACACGGATTATCTGTAGAGACTAGGTGAAAAAACATCAACAGTTAGCTATTTCAAGATGAAAATGTCCCTCTGTTTAGATAGTAATCTCAGTTCCATTGACCTGTGAAGAAGAGGGCAGGGACCCCCTCCTGCCATCCTTGTGTAACTTTGGATTTCCCCGAAACCTAACTACCAATAGCCTGTTCCAGAACCCTTACCAATAACAAATCACATATTTTCTTGTTATATGTATATTCTGTATTCTTAAGGCAAGCTCATGCTAGGAAAACGAAAGAAAATACATTTAGAGGGCTGTATTTATTGAAAACAATCCCTGTAAATGGAACCACACATTTCAAACCCAAGTTGTCCAAGGGGCAACTGGAATTAAAAGCATCACTTCAAGTCATTTGCATCTATTTCTGTGCATACATGCCAGGCAGAAACTGTTACATCAGCAGGTACCAGACAATGTTCAAATTTTAATGCATGCCACACCAAAACGAACAGAGCACATCACTTTGTTACATGTTTGTATTTTATGATTAAAATTGTAGGGAGAAACATAGTTATTTCTGAAAATCCATAGTTTTACCAGCACATATTTAACCCCACATTAAAAGAGTGAAGTTGTATTTCACCTGAGGAACTTACTTCAACTTCTCAAGTTAAGGAAGAATTTCTAAGTCAGGTTAAAAATCTGGGCAATTTCAGATAGTCAATCATAAGTCAATAGAAATAGAAACTTGATTATGTAACGAGGTAGCAAATGTAAATTTCGGTTTACTAAGTTGGCAGTCAAGTTTGCCCAAGAACACGCACCCGATGAAAGTCATGTTCCTGCCTCTGAATTCCTGAACATGCTTTGGTTTTTAGATCTTACGGATGTTTCTTATATATTCCTTGTACAGTCATCCATCAATTCTTAGATCTACTTCAAAAGACATCTTCAACATAACTTCTGTAAAAACAAAGAACAAATGCCTTATCTAAATGTAACATTACAGAGAAATTACTGAAACTTGATATACATGTTGACTAAACGCCGTCCAAGCCATGAACTTCTTGAGTAGCTGCGAGCCTCAACTAGTTTCCTGGCACTGCATGCAGTTTATTTCATGAAGGTCACTGGAATTTTTAGGAGGCTTCTGCAAATGATACTGCTCAAATTACTCAAAGGGAAGACCTTTCAAAACAAGAGTAAAATAAATCTTTTCTTACTAAACTTTGCCATGCACTCCTTCTATTTTTCTGCTCCATTTTTCTGCTTCTAAAATTCAGCTTATATGTTAAAGCATCTTAAATTAGTATCTACTTAGGAGTTTGGTAGGAAAAGGATCAGTTACTCCCTGGGCTATTGGATCCCAAGAAAATTTTTCCCTTTGGAAGTTTAGTGACAACTGACCTTATAGACGAGAACAATATATACCTTATGGAACTAAAATACCATTATTCTTCAACTAGTCATTTAAATTTGTAATTTATAATCTGTCATTGATTTCTTACTAGGCAAAAGCAGCTTATGTGGAAAGAGTACTACCATCATGGCTCCGACTAGCTTGGGCAATTGGCATCAAATCTCATATCCGTATTCGCAAACCGACAAGTGTAGAAAAGCAACCAAACTCCGGTCGGCCTTGCGTATGGGTTTAGGTGGTTTGGTGCAGACAGACAGGTAGCAGGTGTTTTGGTCTTAACCAGTCACGGACACTATTTAACTCTCTCTCTAAAGAGGACTCCCACTTTATGGACTGACAGGGATGTACCGTATAACAAGTTGAATTCTGCTCTGAACACAAAAGTGATCTTACTGACAGCAATCATAAGGAGATGAACATCTATTATGGGTCCAAGAAGCCATTTTTGCTCCCTCTCTATCCCGCGTTACAGGAAGAGATGGTCACAGCACTTGGAAGAGGCTACATTACGTATTCCTGTTCATTCCTTGCTACGGCCCTTGCTCAACCCACAGTGCACTTCCGTAAGCCTGGAAAACGAGGAAGAAAACAATCATTATCCAAATGTATACAAAACAACGAACGTATTTTATTCTAATGCACGAGGGAGGTTTAGTAATCAATAGTTTTACGGACACTCTTAAACAGCCCCACCCACCCACCCATTAGGAATTCCTGAGTGAGGGTGAAAGTGCTGACCACTGAGAATTTCACTCTTTAGTCTTCTGGTTTCACATTAGTGGGTCTAAAGAAAATATATGTAAAAAGTACAACTGCTCAACATCCTCTGATCCAACCACTGGAGGCTCTGGAAAAGAACAATCTTCCACACATCGGTTACTCTGGAAACTACATATATACAATATCTAACAGATCAGACCATGCGATCTAGTCCTCTGAAAACCAGTGACAACTCTGCGTCAAAGTGTGTTGTGCATCCATGAGCACGTAAGCGCAGACCTTCTAGATTACCGCACCATTACCAGCTGTGCTCATGCAAACCGAATGCTAAAATAACACGAGTAAACAAAACACAGAAATAACAAATATGATAAAGACATCTGGGCAGGAAAATGGCAATTCAACAAATGGACCCAACAAATGGGTCTATTCCTTGGGCTTCACCACCCATTTGAGATGCCTCCCTTTGGAGGTCCTCTCAATTAATTAAGAGCATTCAGGTACTGGAGTGTTCGGGAGACCCCTGGTGACAGTGGCAAGTCTCAGACACTGAGAGATCCCGTCTTCAGAAATTCCCATGGCCAGGAATCCAACAGATGGACGGTTCTGGGTGTAAAGGAGCAGAAAATTAAGGTAACTGAAATGAGAAACGCTTAATAACAGCTTTGGAGAAATTTAGTTAGGTGACAAGTGGAGGTGCTTAATATAAAATGAGGTATCAGAAACGATACCTAGAGTTCAGCAAGCCAGGAGTCTATGCTTGTTTCACTTTGGAGAAAAAGAGGTGCAACATTACTGAGTAAGTGATGTTTGGTGGCCACACAAAGTAGCTGACGGCATGGAGAGGCACGACCACATGGCTGGGTCGCTGACTACATTTTTGTAAGGGAAACTGGTGCAGTCCATCTTTAACTAAAAACCCCTTCCCCTCTTTGCAAGCATTAAAGAGTCCTCACACCGAGCTAATTTAAAGGTTTCGTTTATACAGTTGATAATTCTGCAAACTCCACAATAGAAATTGCAATAACTACATACTTTAAATACTGCAATAAAAGTAAACAGTCATTAGTTAACTCTATAATGCATTAAGAATAACCTAAAAAACAAATTGTGAATAAAGCCATATTTAATAAATTAGGGAACATCTGAACTGCTAATTGGGAGAGAATTTGAGCTTTTATAATACGTACACAAAGGCAGTGGAAACAAATGAAGAAAACAAATTAGTACACACTTTTGCAGCACAGAGAAGATTGGGTGTATTTTATTAACAATCACTTCCTCTTTCCTGTAGCCTGGCACAGGGACAATTTATATCTGATGCGAGTCTCCCACAGCCACCGACACTGCCATGTCACTAAGCAACTTACTGTGATTTCACACCATATGTGCCAGTAAGAGATTTAAAAAAAAGTAAAAGGCACGCATAAGCTTATTTAAAATTTTAAGTCCAGGCTACTCTCTTAGATACAATGTTTGTAACACTTGCAGAGCAAAACAATTTTTAAATAAACAGTTCCCAAAACTTGAATATACAACCCAAGAACAATGGATCTGCACTCCCCTCAAAATAAGTTACATTAAAAAAAAAAAATCATGAAATAGAGCTAACCTATAATAAAGGTTAAAAAAGGATTCATGAAGCAACCTATCTTCTTTAGGTAAATAAACTGAATGTTTGAGTAATTAGTAGGTATAAGTCAGTTCTCTCACTACAGTTCATGCCTACTTAAAAGTCTATCTTTAAAGATATTTAAACTGATAATATTGTTCCTTACCACAATAGACTCACTGAAGAGCGCAAACTAAAGCAATAGCATTTTTCTTAGCATGCACACACAAAATAATCTACCATTTAGGCAGTGCATTAACTTATGTTTTCACTTTGAAAGACTTAGCAAATGAACTCGAAAATACTGGAGAACATGTTCTCTACTTTGAAGACATGTTTATGCAGCTCAGGTAGCATTTTTAGATCCATATCCTTTTCGTGAATAAACGTTTTAATACCAGTAGACTTAAACATACGTAGATAACTGAGGCAGATTCTAGTGTATTAAGAGTCATCCGTAAGGTATCACATGCAGAAACAAAAACTTGTAAGAAGTTTAAATGTGTTTGTCCCAAAAATACACGTGCAGGCACCCCACAGCAAAGAGGATTTGACTACCTTAGCCTTTAGTGAAAGTACAAAGCTAAGTTCTTTCTGATGGCCCACTCTGAAAATAATCTAAGGTCCTATAAATTGTTAGAAGCATTTTTCTGGTCTTCATTAAGTATAATTTGTGCTAATATTTATATCCTAAAACAGAGGCACAGGACTGAGAATTTAAATCCTTTTCTGGGTGCTTAGTCTTTCTTAAAGGTGATACTGATGTCTTAATTGCAGTAGCAGCATAAATCAAGTATCTGTATGAAATGCTAATGCAGGAGTATATTTAATGTACATATAAGTCCTATGTTAGAAGTCTGAGGAAAGATAGCATGGCTCTGGGATTCCTAAATTGTCGACCATCAAAAAGCAAACCACCCTCTTTAAGACTTAACAGAACTTTTAAAAAAAATTGCTTCAACATATGAATTTAAGACTTTACTTTATTCAGCAAAATCATTTATTTACACAATGGGGAATGCTGGTTTGATTTTGTCAATGAAATAAAAACAAAGGAACAGAGACAATACTGAACTGGGTATGTATTCTGTGCCAGAGCTGACCACTGGTCTCCTTACCTGTATCAGGAACATCAAGGACACTGGTTAACAACACACCACACAGGTCCAGGAACACCCTGGGGGGCTTCCAATGCAATTACCAACTTTTTCTTTTTTTATAAATATATAAAAAAACAAAAAGTCAGCAAAACCAGCATTATGATGTAATAGACAGAGTATAACTCTGAAGTCAATGGGTCAGTGAAACCTTATCAGACCATCCACAGCTTACAGAGTGATCTGCTCCTCCTACAGACCACTAACACCAAATCCAAACAGGGGAAAAATAGATCACTTTTCAGAAGACAAAATGATCTGATAAGGATTTGACTTAATGGAAGTTAAGGGGGAAAAAGGAATGCAGAGCATAGCCCCTATTAGAACAAGCTAACTTTTCCAGATTTTCCAAATTAAAAAAAAACAAAAAACAAAAAACAAAACAAAAACAAAAAAAACCACTTCAACATGAAGCTACCATACAAAGTTTTTCCATTTTTCTTTGTAAAAAGTTCAGAGTTTGCAATTTAATCCTGGGTTTTTAGTGAGAAGGACAGTTTGGGCCTGGACTTCCCCTTGCCCAGGATAATTTTTTGTTCTTCTTTTTGCTGACGTTGTCGCTCTTGTTCTAGTTTCATCCTTTCCTCATGAATCTTTCTTTGTTCTTCAACAATTCTCAACTGTTCTTCAGCCTGAAAGTTAAAAGTAAACATTAAAACTTTCTAACAATTTCCTGTCTCCCATTAGTAACGTTGGGAACTTAGGTGACAACTTACAATCAATCAGCAGGAACATACTACAGAATGTTTAATAAAACTTACCTAAGTGTAACAAAACTTTCCTAATTGTGGAATTAGAAAAGAACCCATTAATTCTGCGTATGCTGATTTCTTAATGAAAAATATATTTAAAAATTGTAGAAAAGCACACACTTGAAAATGAAAGTTTCTAAAAATCGTATCTTGAGATCAGTATAGATTTTGTCCTAGTGCCTATTTTAATCCACACCTTCAGGGCATCGGATTAACAGATTGTCAATTATGAACCAAGGCACTGACTTATTCAGAGTAGGTTTTCTACCAATTACTAGAAGTAGATTTATAATTAGATATGAAAACGTTATACGAGAGAAACCTGGCTGGCTCAGTCAGTTATGCATCCGTCTTTTGATTTCAGCTCAGGTCATAATCTCATGGTAGGTGAGTTCTGCACTGACAGCTCAGAGCCTGCTTGGGATTCTCATTCTCTCTCTCTCTCTCTCAAAATAAGTAAGTAAACTTAAAAAAAAAGTTACAGAAAAAAATCTTTACTGGGGTTACATCATATTGTCAATACACAATCAAGAAATACTAAAGACCCCTTTCTCTGGAGTGAAAAAAAATAAAGACCCTTTTCAGTGGCTGATTATGCTTTTCAGGTTCACGGACACTGGTATAGTTAACTTCTGCAGGGCCTTCTGTCTATACACTTTCCCTCTTCAGCAAAAAAAAAAAAAAAAAAAAATTCAGGCCATTCGAATTCTCCGTCCTCACTGTCTCTCCTTCATGCCCACTTCCTTCCTTCCACCCCGGGTGCAGGTCTACCCCTCCAGCCCAGGGGACATTAGGCCATGTGTGCTGGGGATTCTGGTGGTCATGGATGAGGAGTGGCTCCTGGCATTTAGCGGGTAGAGGACAGGCATGCTAGTAAACATCCTGCTGCGCACAGGTCAGCCCCCCAACAATTATCCAATCCCAGATGTTAATGGGGCCAAGACTGAGAAAAGCCGTCTAACCCTTTCGGTTTTTAACTCTCAGTGATCACTATGGTCCTCTTTTTCCTATTAAATCTTAAAACATTCACTGCACGCTTTGAATGCTTTCCTATTCCCAAGGTCAAATTTTAAAGTCATTACTTCTATCTCCATTATTCTACTAAAATTATTTTCTAAATAGTCAAAAGCTACAATTATTAAGGAGTTCCTTATTCATTCTTCTCTTCACTTGAAGGCTTTTAAAAATTCTTTCTCCTCCCACATATTCTTTAATATGAAACACTGTGGTTCAAAACATTAAGGCTCCAGGTAATCTGTGACTCAGTCAGTTAAGTCTCTTGACTCTTGATTTCCGCTCAGGCCATGATCTCATGGTTCCTGAGACAGAGGCCCACGTTGGACTCCACACTAACACCACGGGGCCTGCTTGGGTTTTTCTCCCTCTCTGCCCCATTCACGTGCTGTCTCTTTAAAATAAACATTTTAAAGAACCAAAACACAAAACATTAAGGCTCTCCACGTGATCAGTCCTATCTCCACCGATCGCTTTACAGCAGAAGACGGGAAAGATGACAGACTCTGGTATGCAACATAAAATGTTCCCCGCGTCAGGCTCTGCTGGCCGCTAAGAGCTTGGAGCCTGCTTTGGATTCTGTCTCCCGCTCTCTGTCCCTCCCCCATTCGTTCTCTCTCTCTCTCTCAAAAATAAACATTAGGGGCACCTGGGTGGCTCAGTCAGTTAAGCATCTGACTTCAGCTCAGGTCATGATCTCGCAGTTTTGTGGGTTGGAGCCCTGTGTCAGGCTCTGTGCTGACAGCTCAGAGCCTGGAGCCTGCTTCTGATTCTGTGTCTCCCTCTCTCTGAACCTCCCCTGCTCACGCTGCCTCTCTCTCAGAAACAAATAAAACGTTAAAAAAAAATGTTTTTTAAATAAACATTAAAAAATTAGAAAGAAAAAAGTGGGAATTTGGTCAGGAGGCAAGATGGAGAATCCAGCAGTGAGGTGAAAGAGCAGTCTCTCTCAGACCTCTGCCCTAAGCGACAGCTGGCTTTGGGACATGCTCCGAGGAGAGCTCTGCAACAGGTCCAAGACTCAGAACCCTCACAACTGACCTGAAGAGAAATCAGCCCTTCTACCACCTTCTCTATTGCAACCCATATCCTGTAGCGTTATGCGGTCTCCTTTCTTCCCCAAGGAAAGCAAAGAGCCAACCAGTTTGTTAATTCTCCCTTGGTGCTCTTTTCCATCACATTCTCTCATCAGTTTGTAGACCCCTCCTCCCCACCCCCACGCAGGGCACCACATCTCAGAGCTGAAATGGCTTCCTGGTTTCCAGTTTTTACCCTTCATCCACTGGCACCCTACGGAGTGAACGCTACCAGTCTAACAGCTTTGGGGACATCGGTCTGTTCTCTCATGCCCTCCAGGGATTTCAACCACGTGCAGAATATGGCCTAACTTCCCAAATCAGCACACTTCTTAAGACGTTCTATAATCTGGCTCCAACTGTGTGTCTGCTACTCTCTCAAATTCCGCTCGCTTCTATCTTGCCTCCCCTTCTCTTCTCCTATTGAAATCCTACCTGTACATCCATTTCAAATCTCCACTGTGGTGCTTAGACTTTCGCTGATGATTTTAAAAGAATTACCTACTTCTGATCATTTTTAGTAAGTTCATATGCCAATTACTTTACCCAATTTTAACAAATCATCACACATTTTAGCTAAGAGCTTGGCAAGTACAACTGAGTCAAAGAATAGTCAAGAACCTTACTTTGTGTCCATATGCTTGAAACCCTTAGCAATATGAACACCCAGATCCACTGTTCCCTATGGTTCTAACTGAGCCCTCAACAAAGCAGATTAGATCCTTCAAGAGTGAAGAGTTTGAACATCACAGCTTCAACCCTTAAGAGAAATCTAATCAAAATCACACAGTATTTTTCACCCTATCACACTGACAAATTAAAAAGTGAAATACAAAATTCTAGCTCATGAAGAGTACTATGGCATTACTTACCAAAATCCTATTTTCATAATACCTTTACCCAGCAAATGAATCTTCTGGAATATATTCTAAAACAACACTTGCATATATGCAAAATTGAACAAGGTTTTGGGGCACCTGGGTGGCTCAGTTGGTGAAGTGTCTGACTTCAGCTCAGGTCATGATCTCACAGTTCATGGGTTTGAGCCTTGCATCGGGCTCTATGCTAAGAGCTGAGCCTGAAGCCCGCTTCAGATCCTGTCTCCCTCTCTTTCTGCCCCTCTCCTACTTGTGATGTTTGTCTCTTTCCAAAATAAAAATAAACATTTAAAAAAAAGTTTAAAAAACTGGACAAGGTTTTTTTTTATGCAACACAGCTTGCAGAAGACTGGAAAAATTTAAATATTCCGGAATATGGAACTATTAAATCATGGAAAATCTATACAATTGATACTATGTAGGGGCACCGGGGTGGCTCAGCTGGCTAAGCGTCAAACTCCAGATTTTGTCTCAGGTCATGATCTCACAGTCCTGAGATCAAAGGGCAGGCTCTGAGCTGGGCAGGGAGCCTACTTAAGATGCTTTTTCTCCCTCTGTCCCTCCCCCACTCATGGGAATACATGTGCCCTCTCAAATACTGTGTAGTTTAAAAAACCCACAGAAACAGGAATCCCTACATACTGAAATGGAAAAACCCCCAAGTTACACTGTTAAGTAAGAAACGCGAAGTCCCAAATAGTTCTATATAGTATGCTATTTCTCTGCAAAAAGGGGAGAATAAAAATACATGGATTTGTATCTGCCAAAATATGCATTTTAAACTCTGGAAAAATAGACAAAAAACATAACTGAATATATGAATGAAAAGTAGGTGGATGGGGGAAAAAGATAAAACCATTTATTTTTCTAAAAAATACATCTGGATGATATGATCACATTACCTAAATTAAAATAAACTAGATTTTTAAAGTAGTTTCTTTCATAAATAGGAAATACTAATTCTGCACTGAAATTGACTTTATTTTTAAATGTTTATTTATTCTTGAGAAAAAGAGAGAGACAGACAGACAGAGGCAGAGAAGGGGCAGAGAGAGGGAGACATAGAATCCAAAGCAGGCTCCAGGCTCTGAGCTGTCAGCACAGAGCCCGATGTGGGGCTCAAACTCCTGAGCCTCGAGTTCATGACCTGAGCCAAAGTCCAAGACTGAGCCACCCAGGCGCCCCTGAAATTCGACTGGGTAAAGGAAGTTTCAATGTCATCCGGGTTCACAGACCCAGGAGACAGAAGTGCACTGTCCAGAAGAGGGGCTGCAGTCTCTGGCTCTCCCTCAGTGCTGAGCATACAGTGCCCTATGGGAAGTACCTGATAAAGAAGTGATTTTTAGAAATGAAGTGAGCAGGGGAATATCCTGTCTTTACACTCAAATATTTGTACTTTGTTCCATTACACCTTTAAACTAAGCATAAATGTTATTCAATTACACCAGGGCAAAGAAAAAAGAGTAGCTGGGCAAAAACCAAAGCCATCTATTTTAATACAGTGGCTCTCAGATGATGAAAAATTGGTTTCCTACCCCATCCGTCTGTGGAGTTTGACCCTACAACTTATTTGCTAGCTGTGCTCCTACACCCTACCCCCTCTGCAATCTGCCTCACAGGCCATTTCCTTCCCAATGAGCTCACGAGCCGGAAAGTCCACTACTCCTCCACCCTTCTGTCATTTATGCAGATGCTATGCAGAAGAAAGAACTATCCCAGGGGAGCGGGGTGCTGTTATGGAGGCCCAAGAGAAAGTTAACCTCCACCACACTAGAGCCGTGGAATTAGGGTGGGCCTTCTTCGCTGTTAAGTCCAGGACCTTCACAAAGGTGGCTTTCAACCCTGCACCTCACTCGGAAGAGTGACAGGTGAGATGAAATACATAAAAGCAAGGTATACCATTCTACAAGAACTTATTTACCCCTTCCAGTACCTTCTGTCCCACCTCCCTTTTACCCATAGGTCCCAGTCCCTTTATTAAAATTACTCCTTTCTAAGCATTCTCCTCCTTACACTGCCTGTAACTGTTCATCGAGGTGATCCTTCGCAGCATTTTTTCAGCAAATAAGGATGCTGAAACCTACTAAAAATATATCTGAAGTTGTACAAAATCTTACAACTACAAAGAGAGAAATACTTGTTATCAGCAGTGATTACAGGAATGATGGGAAAGAATGAAAAAATATTACACTTGGTGAATCATACCACCACTCAGAAATGTGGATTCTGTGTTTTAAACTCTCCAGACACACACCCTGTTAAACTCTGCCATTTGTGATTTTAATTCATCTTTACCTCTGTAACAAGTGGAATGTATATCCCACTTTAGATAAACAATGAATAAAAAAAGTAATAGAAATTTGAAGTAATTAGTTCTGACCCTTAACAAATTACGGATCAGTAAAATTTTCTGGAGTTATTAATGTACAAGGTGAAAAAAATCACATTAGAGCTTGTTTTTAAAGCAATCCCCCTCCTGTGGCAAACTGGTTTTTCTGTTACCTCTTCACAGTATAAACCACAGGATATCATTAGCTGTTAGCTACCATGTAAAGAGAATTCTGATCACCAGCCACTTCTAGCCCCTTTCCTTCTCAACTTAATTCCCAGCTGTTACCTTAACCTATCATCTTAAATGTATTTTTGGAACTTTGACATTACATAACTTCTCCCAAGATCCTGTATTACTTGAAGTGGACACACGGCTTCAGGAAGGACCTGACGGCTGAGGCTTGTATGGGATACTCGACACGGAAATCACTGGCCTCCGGCGCTCGGCAGAGAGTGCTCTGCAGTAACTGCCCAAACACCAAGCTCAGACCTTCAGGATTGTACCATTTATGTCCTAAAATGAACTCATCCAGATTGGTTCTTTTACTCAGCAATACCCTAAAAGTTCTCTTTTCTTTCAAGTCGGTGCTTCTGTCTGCCCTGGTCCCTCATTCCCTCGTGTGGAGGTTTTCTCACTGCCCGCCTGCTGATAGCTGGCTGTCGGCATGAGGACGTCCTCTGGTTCCTACACCAGATTCTCTTCCCTTCTCTCCCCCTCTTCCTCCCACCTCTGCACACTTCTATCGTTCACCAAGTCCATTCTCTCTTTACAGTTTCTACCACCACCTTAGCAATTCCAGCCCCATCTCTGACAAGCTTTCAGCGGGTTTCTGGTTGACTTTCTGTTCTTCATCTATACTGTACAGTGCCAATTTGGTAATGGCAGAAAAATTTCAAAACACTGTTGCCCAAAATACATTAACATCATCTTAAATAAGCTTCTTGTCTTACAAGGCTCTCACAGTGGGGCGCCTGGGTAGCTCAGTCGGTTGAGCATCCAACTTCGGCTCAGGTCATTATCTCACGGATTGTGGGTTCGAGCCCCACATTGGGCTCTGTGCTGACAGCTCAGAGCCTGGAGCCTGCTTCAGATTCTGTGTCTCCCTCTCTCTCTGACCCTCCCCTGCTCATGCTGTCTCTCTCTCTCTCAAAAATAAATAAAACATTAAAATAATTAAAAAAAAAAGAAAGAAAGAAAACAATCCTCTCACGGACTAAACACTCTTCCCTAACTCTCCACCACTTCATTTTAAGTTAAAGTATTTGACATTTGCATTCGGTGTCAAGCCGTCTGTACTGGTCTCTCTTAAAATGTGTTAAGTACGTCACTATTGACTACATGTATCACTTAGTCCTATGCTCTCTCAACTTAGATGCACACTCTACTATAAATGCCGATTCTTTTTCCAACCGCACTTGTCTCCTGTAACCACTGTAACAAATTACCACGAACGGGACAGCTTATGAAAACAGACGTTATTCCTGGAACAAAGTCGTCCCAAGTCAGTATCATTGGAACTGAAGGTACTGACAGGCCCCCTTCCTTCTGCAGGTTCTCAGAGGGAAACTTTCCCTGGCTGCTTCTAGCCTCTTCCCGGCTGCCAGGGGTTCGCAGCTTGTGTACACGCACTGCTCCAATCTTTCAGACCAGCATCTCCAAATTTCTCTGTTCTGTCCTCAGGTCACCTTTTCCTCTCCAAGTGGAGTCTGTGCGCCCTTCCTCGTGGTGCCCCCCCGACCCCCGGTCCTCTTCAGTCCAAGGCGGCAGTGTCTCTGCTGATGCGGCACCCTCACAAACACCGTGAGTCGCCCACATCTGCAGGCCACTGGACAAGATGCTCCGCCACAGAGCTTTCCTGGATAATCTCATTGACTCCTGGTGTTTGCTAACTTGGCTGGAGGAACTTCTGAGTCATAGGCATAATGTCTTCAGCCCTAGCAAATGGTTGTTCGGCTCCAGCCTTGGCCTTCTTTCCAGTCTAACAGTAAAGCCTCCTAACTTTACAGCATCTTCTGTGGTGTAGATAGGCTGAAATTTTCTCCAAACATCAAGCGCTGGCTCATTCCATTTTACCTATCCATTCTTTCCTCTATCTCTTCTTGAATTTTACTATTAACAGCCAGGGAGGAAACCAGACTGTACCTTCAACACTTCACTTAGAAACAGCTTAGACTTCTGCAAGTTCAACACTCACGAGCCCCACCTTCTACACAGCCGTCGGGCGCAAGCCACGCAGGTGTCCCACCACTACACTGTGAGGACCTCCTTCCCTCTAGTTTGCAGCAACATCCTCTTCCTTTAAAGTCTCTATTTCTACCAACGGTCTTTTTGTAAGGCAGTATAGGCATTTTCTATCATGTGCCTCAGAATCCTCCCGACCTTTAACCGTCCAACTCCAAAACTACTTCCGCATATTCAGGTAACAAACTAAGTAGTTCCAGACGACAGAAAACTATCCTGGAGGCCAGAAGTTCGAAGTCAGTATCACTGGTCCAAAATCAAAAGGTCCCACTCCCTCAGGAGGCTCTAGAGGAGTCTATTCCTTGCTTCTTCCAGCTCCTGGGGGCTGCCAGGACTCTCCGTCTCCTGACCACATCACTCCAATCTTCAAGACCAGAATCTTCCAATCTCTCTCCGCTGCCTTCAGCCTCTCCTGTGTGCACTGTGGTGAGAGTCCCCTCTCCCTTCCTCTTATAATGGTATGTGTAATAGCGTTTAGGGCACAGTGGATAAACACCCCAAGACTTTTAACAATCATACCTGCAAAGACTTTTTTGGGGCCACACACAGTAACTAATGTTACCAAGGTAACAGGTTCCAGAGATGAGCACACAAAACACATAAATAACTTGTGTGTGGTGGGGGGCATTTTCCAGAGATCTTTTTTTTAATGTTTATTTTTGAGACAGAGAGAAACAGCATGAGTGGGGGAAGGGCAGAGAAAGGGAGACACAGGATCGGAAGCAGGCTCCAGGCTCTGAGCTGTCAGCACAGAGCCCTACACGGGCCTCAAACCCACAAACTGTTGAAATCATGACGTGAGTCGAAAAGCTAGACACTTAACCAACTGAGCCACCCAGGCACTCCCAAAAACATCTCTTAATTGCAAAGTGAGATTCAGTTTACTTTGAGTATAAGGAACACAGTTCACATATAATCAACTTCCAAACATGGTATTATTTTTTCATTTCTCAAACGAGTGAAGTACAAAGCGGTAAGTACAATGAACATGGTAAATCTCCCTATTTGGCAATTTGAGAGAGACAGAGATGGAGCAAGTGCATGTGCAAAGGGGAGGGGGCAGAGGGAGAAGGAGAGAGCATCGGAGCCTGATGCAGGGCTCAATCTCATGACCTTGGGATCATGAGCAGAGCCAAAATCAAGAGTCAGATACTCAACCAACCGAGCCACCTAGGAGCCACAAGGAAACTGTTTTTAATAATAAATAAGAGAGGAAATACATGGTAGATCTCAAACTTAGGATTTGTATGTATTTTAAAAATTCCAAACAATGTTTCCCAAGTAAAATCAATTTTTCCTTTTGTCAGTACGTTTATAATTTTATTAGAAATTGTCAGTCTGCCTCTTATTATAGTTATTTATTTGCAAATTAACCAGATTCCATTTTACTACCACTACCACTCACCAAGGGACAGTTTGAGGGTCATTTTCTTGTGTTGCTACAGCCTCCCGCAGGACACAGAATTCCACAGCAACATCTATCACTTTTCTTAGTCTCTTTCCCTTTCTAAATAAATATGATTCATACCCATTTCAGAATAATACCTGGGCTTTTCCCAAGCACATCACAAAAAACTTCTGTGGAGGAGTAAAAAAAAAAAATTTTTTTTCAGTACTATTTTTAACTTTAAAAAAAAACAACTAAAAATCGCCACTGTACGAACAACAGCTTCTCAAATATGTTAAGACAGCTGTGCACTGCCAGTGGTAACCCGGAACCAGATACCAATCTGCCAAAAAGCTAAGTCCCGTCAAGCCAAGACACATGTGAATTAATTCTTGTTTGATTTTATTAATCAAGCATGTCTGTTGGTTAATGTTCTTTTGCCTCCTTCTGGACAGATAAAATCAAACATCTTGACAAACAATTTGGAACCGATGTGAGCAAAAACTACTCCTGGTCTAGAGCACCTAACATGAATTTCACATGAGAAAGCCCATGGGGCTAAGCTAATACATTCCTTGTTACAGATCATTACTGTGATCAATCTTTGAGCTTTTGTCATAAGGATCTAATTAAAAGTTAGTCAAAATGTGGTTTAAATTTACTTTCTCTACTAATTATTTTTATGTGATCATGAAAATGATATATGTTAGTTATAGAAAAGGTAGAAAGTAGAGAAAAGTATAAAGTCACATGTAAGTCTACCAATTAGAGAGAACTATTCCTAGCATTTTCCACCATCTACTACACTGTGCAAATATACTTTTCAAATTAGCAGGATCATAATGTACACAAAAATTTTGCATTTAGCTATTTCCCATGTCTTAACAAAGAGTTTCTGACTAAAGAAAAACCAACTGTATAAGTGATCTGAACACCTGGAAAATTTTCACTATTCTAAATAAGGATAAAACTGTTTTATTAACATATTTGTATCTGATTTACTTTTCTTAAGATAAAATTCTTAGGAATAAAATTAATTAAAGGCTCCTGATATTTACTGATTGACGGTTATTTTCTAAAATGGTCACAAACATTTCAACTCCCAGAATCACCACATAAAAAGGTCCCTTTATACATCCTTGCCAACAACACTTGGCATGAGGGGAAAAAGTCTTTTTCTATTGGTATTTAGCATTAGAGAAAAAGAAAGGGGGGAGGGGAGTCCTTTGTTTTGCCATATTGTCAACAATTTATGACAGCACTTTCCATTCTCCATGTGTGAGTGAATTCTTTCTGGTTTCTTTTTCTATTAGGGAGCTGGTCTTCTTTACTGACTTCTAAGAAATCCTTGTACTATTCTTTAATAGTTACAATGTTTAAGAAAAACCCTCTAGGGAACCTTCTCTCCCCACCCTCCTTTAATCTGCTTTGGAACCTCAAGGACCATTGCTGATCTCACCACCTTCTTGGCTACACAGAAAGCTGCTTCTCTGCTGCAGCCTATCCCACTACCCAGAGAGGGGTACACACTCCTGCCTGTATTCGAAGGCCCGAAAAGGCCTCTGCCCTGCTCCATTTCCTCACACGCCTGTCCCCATCGTAAGTACAATTTCCAACTATCCACTGAGGCCCAGCTCACGCAGATCTCTTCTAAGATCCAGGACGGTCAGTTATCACACATTATCCATAGGACTACCTAGTATTTTTGTATTACTAGTCAACTTGTCTTGGAATTGTCCTTGTTCCACAATTAATACATTAAATACTTAGAGAGAACCTAATGTCTTATCAACTGCTTTTTACACACAACAAATTCTCAGTATGGATGATGTGAACAGTGAAAGCTTGGCTGCTCCCTCTCCCACCCTCTTGCCCTCTAGGAGTTAGGAATGCACCCCATTCTTCTCACTATGCAATGACCCAGCCCACAGTGCTGGCATACTTAGTACGCCGTAAAGACAAACAGAACTGTTGCTTCAACAAGATAAACTAGCACTACAAACACACTCAGGAAAAGTCCCAGACTGTCTACAACACGGGCATATTTCCCTTTCTTAAATATCTGTTCTTTTAAAGAGAATTCTTTTCCACTAGTTATTTCCCAATAAATGTGTAAAAAGATTAAAGAACTTGCTGAAAATTGAGAGGATGAGGAATGGACAACAAAAATGCAAGTCTCCATGTGTGGCTGTCATCTTTACGCAGTAACATTCTGTCTTTTCCTACACAAAGAAAGGATGCTCTCTGGTTTGCCTGCAAGCAAGCGACGACCAATAGAGCCAAATAAAAAACTTCTCCAACACTGACAATTATTTCTCGAGCTTCCAACATTATCATGCACAGGAAACAAATGAGTTATGTCCAAATTCTTGCCAAATACTCTCAAATTCAAACTCTTTTTTCTCCAAGGTATTTTTTCACTCAAGTTTTTTTTTTTTTTTTTTTTTAATATTTTTATTTATTTCTAGAAGAGAGAGAGACAGCATGAGCAGGGGAGGGTCAGAGAGAGAGGGAGATAAAGACTCTGAAATAGGCTCCAGGCTCTGAGCTGGCAGTCAGCACACAGCCCGATGAGGAGCTCAAACCCACGAACCGTGAGATCATGACCTAAGCGAAAGTCGTATGCTTAGCCGACTAAGCCACCCAGGCGCCCCTTTTTCACTCGTTTTACTGATGACAGGCAATATGAATAGTCACGCTGCAGTCTATCCTGCCAAACCCAAATGTTCCAGAACAGTGCTGGTCTAGGTATGACCCATGAATCAGCAACAGTCTGCAAACCATAATGGATACAAGATATGTAGACACCAGGAGTGTTTTAGAAGCTTTTATAGCCACTTGACATCATTTTTCTAGTAATTCATCTTAATTGTATTTTGCAAACATAGTCTGAGACAAATTAGGATTAAAAGACAAAAACAAAAACTGGCCGATTACCACCACTTGAAAAGCAGTGGCTCTAGAATAAGCTTGCTGATCTTTTCCCAGTAACGACACACCGAAAGTCCTATTTTTATGGTGTATGTGGGTAAACAAAGAAAATTGCCAAAAGAAATATAGAGAACCCAAGTTTCCCTAGGCACCCAGTTACCCCGGGATCAGAGGGATCTTTGCAGGGTGTAAGTAGTGGAGGAGCGCTGCTCTAGAAGTCACAATCTGGCAGTCCAGGCCCTCCCAAACGGAACTCCCTATGCTATCCAATCTCGGGTCATATTCTAAGAGGAATTCCAGCCGCCTGGCAATTCTGGTTCAATGTTTTAAATACCAGCTATACTGTCCCACCCTTCTGGAAATACCTATGCCCTATAAACCACACTGTATTTACCTTTCAAAAAAGCTCAACACTCAAGACTCAAATTAAGGCTCATGCCTTACATCTTCCTTCCTCCTACCTGCACTGAGATTTTCTTCTTACACAGAAATCACTAAAAAAGCATGATAACATACTCATTAATAAGAGCGTAGCGACGGATCTGAGAATGGGTCCTCATCCATTTCACTTTCATAGTGCCTGTTCTACCGCAAGAGATTTTAAGGTCTTCTCATTGGGAAAGCAGGATTAAGTCCTTCCCTTTCGCTATGACTTTTACAATAACAGGACAGCATGTGAACTAAGAATCCTGGTGTCATCCTCATTAAGTTGCTTAGGCCACTTCCAGGATTGGCTTTTTTAGAGCACACCATCTTCTAAAAGATTATGCCTTGGAACCAACTGTCCCCTAGTTTCAACTTTTTACATTCTTACAAACTCTGGGACACATTATTTATGGTCTTCCTTCACCCCTACTCTCATTGGGATCCACTGTCAATTAATTACTTAGACCAACTCAGATCATTTTGTGCCTTTATAAACACAGTCACAGAATTTGTTTTTTTCCTAAGCCACTTAACTGGAGCTTACAACTTGCTTTCTTCCTCATACAACAGTAGGACTTTGCAGCAAATGTCTTCCTATGACTGTATCGGTGTCAACATATTTCTAAGCAAACAATACTTTTCTAAGAGATTTAGAGCCAAGAGTCCCTCTTCTGGGTCATGTCTACATTCCTGGGAACTAACCAGCTCTCATTCTCCATTCACCCTAAGTAACTTCCCTTCCACCTCTGATTTAGATTCTTACTTCAAAGTAGAATTCCTGTATGCGACTTTCTTGGGGGAAAGAAAAGTTTTTCCTTCAATGCCAGTCTTCCTTTTGTTTCCTGGATTTTTTATATCCACAGTCATTTCATTCTATTTTCTCCCTCACACCAAGACTGCTTCAGAATATACACTTTTTAAAATTTTTAATTTCTGAGAAAGAGAGAGACAGAGTGCCAACAGGAGAGGGGCAGAGAGAAAGGGAGACACAGAATCTGAAGCAGGCTCCAGGCTATGAACTGTCAGCACAGAGTCCGACGTGGGGCTCGAACTCAAGAACTGTGAGATCATGACCTGAGCTGAAGTCGGACACTGAACTGACGGAGCCACCCAGGCGCCCCAAAATATAAACTTTTAAGTTGCTCCACATCACCTGTGTGACCTGTGGGTCATAATTACAGAAGTGTCCGTATTCCTTGCTAGATTACAAACTTGGAATCAGAAAAAGAGCTTATGAATCTGACACGCTATCAGATACAGACTTCCTCCATACTTCACTAGTAACTGAGAGGGAACAAGGTCACTGATGTGACCTGAAGTGCTGCCTTTTAAATACTTCCAAGCTTTTGTATTATTCAGGCAGAAAAACGTAGATGAGGTTAAGACAGAAAAACTCTGGAACTGGCGATACTACAATTCTCCCAGGAACCCTCTTTTAAAGCACTGCAAATTTTAGAATGCTCTCCAGAGTCACTAGAATTTCTGGATAGTCCCGGATAGATTCCCCTGGAAGATGCCAGCTAAAATCTAACAAACCATTTCTGCTCTTACCTCAATTCCCTGAAAACAGCCCCAAACGCTCTTAAAAAACGTGTCTGTTAAAAAGCACAAAATCATCCCACAGAATCTGACGAAGCAAAGCAAACAGAAATGCTTCCCATGTGCCCTCCACACGTACCAGTTTGGCTTGTGCTTCTGCAATTTTTCGGTTATTCTCTTCCAGTATTCGCTCTAGCTCCTCACGTTTTGCACGTTCTTCCTCCTAAAGGGGAGGACAGGTTAAGATGTTAGAAAAATAAAATGTTTATTTTCACTGATAAATATTTACTAATCTTCCTCTGAACTTTTTCGAGCTGACTTAGAGGGCAGCTTTACAGCTACCTTCTGTCTGACAAACGATAAACTGTGCAGCCACTAAAATTTGTTTCTAGCACTAAATTTAAATCATCCCTCCCAGTCCAAACAGCAACCGACTAAACCCTCCCTAATGATAGTTTCCTGGCAATTACTACTAATACTTTAATATCACACAAATCAACAAGGACAACTACAAAACTGGATAGTATTTACCAAATTAAAAAAATAATATATAAAATATAAATAAAGTGAATATTTGTCTCACCAATTATGTATACCTACGTATTCTTTACCTATACTCCTTTAATCAGCATTAAAAGTTGAGTATTTACTGTCTTGTCCAGTGTCCTGCAGAGTGTGCTCCTCGGCTGCCATACGCGCCAGCTTCCTCTTTAAAATGATTTGTACTGTTAGCTTGGCAAGACCTGCATCAGCAGCTCAACCATTTATAAAGGAACAACATACAAGGAAGGCTGAGCTGAGGAATGCAGATGTTTATGGTAAGAAGGAACAAAAAATGTAATTCATCATTCCTAAGGCAAACAATTAATAAGAAAAATACATTTACTGTTAGTGAAAAATACAAATGGTAATCCATACTTCATGGAACTAAGGGCTTCTTCCATGGGGAGAATGGACTTAACATTCAGATGTTGACCATTTCTAAAGGCAGCTTATCTTGTCATCTACAGTCTGAACTGAAATTCAGGAATCCAGGGGGTGCATGGTCCGGAAATAAAATTCTGTAATTTATGTTTTATTGGAGAATTTAATGAGATTTTATAATGCAAACTATATGAAGACTGCTTGATGGTTTGGGCAGTGTTCAGATCACAGCATACATATTCAAATGATTTTAATATTTGGAAAGACTGTCAGAGGGTTGTGTCCGTGTAAAAAAAAAATTGTTAATATGAAACAAAAAGCAAATGAAGAGAAAAAAATCTTCCTATGATTAATAACTCGCTACAAGACAGCACCATTACTCCAAAATTATCTTCATTATTAAAAGCACTGATAGAAGTAAAATTTCATACATTTCAATCGCACAGTCTGTGATAGCTACCAAATAGAGACACGTGTATCTACTTAAAGACAGCACAAGGGAAAATGCACTTGAAAAGCTAAGCTTACTGGAAAACAAGACAGATTTAGTATGATGCCAACTTGCCTGTAATAATGCCAAGATTCACAATGATACAAGACTTATCTTTTGAGTCAAATATTAAAGTTCAAGAAAATAGAACTACAGGATTTTCTATGGCACACACCAATGGAATTTGTATTCATTATGCAAACTATGTCAAGGGACACTCAGCACTGTAAAGTAATTTGCCTTGAGTGTTTCAGTGACTTTCAACAAGTTTTAGGAACCTGGAGTAATCAGTGCAAATAAGCCATAAAGCTTCAGTAGCAAATTACTGTCTCACAGAAAGACATTTTCAACTTCTGCTCCAGCTGCTGATAAAACAAATCATGTGTTTAGCTTGACTCCAGACAAGGACAACCTGTTCCTTCATAACTCTCTAGAGAAAAAAAGGAGTTGTTAGTAGATACTAAAAAAAGTGGATGAATAATCTGGACATTTTTCCTAAAAAGATTCCTTGAAACACATTAGGAAAATGGAGGGCCTTATGATCAGAATGCTAGAATTAGTCCATTGTGTTGAAGCAGGATTTGGGGGAGGGGGTAAGGGATAAAAGAAGGAAAAAAAGAAGAGCAAGAAAACCTATTTATCAAAAGCAGGTGCTGTCACTCAATGTTAGGCCCTGCTCTTTGTAATCTGACTGAAGGCAAAAAGCCTCTCACAGTCTAGGCAGTAAGAATGATAAACAGAAAAGAAGAATACATAACCACAGGTGGATTTTTAACCTTTTCCCTTTACCACTCCCTGTCTCCCGCCACCCTCCCAAAAAAGAATGTAAGTCCTGCAGCCATGGCAAAAGTTTCAAACACTTCTCAAATATGTAAGCCAGTTCCATTAAATCAAAAAGTATCCTTGAATGCGTTTTATGAAAATAACTTTGAAATATCAGTCAGCACTTCTGAATAGGCTAAAAAATTAACTTTCGCAGCAATGTTAAGTTTAGATGAGAAAGGAATTAGTCTGTATTCCATCTCTTTCTGAACTGAGCAGGAGGCACACCGACACTGAAAGTTTTGCCATGGACTGTCTCTACTTTCCAAACGACCGAGCGTTACCTCTCTGGCTTTTTGTGCTGCAAGCTCAGCTTGTCTCTGTCGCTCGAGTTCTTCGAGCAACTGCTTTTCCATGATGCGCTTGGCCTCCTCCACCCTTCGGAGAACTTCTCGCTCGATTTCATCCTTCCTCTTCTCCAATTCTTCCTCTACCCTTTTTGCCACTAATTCTTCCACTCTTCGTGCTGTTTCTTCCTCGATGAGTTTTTCTTCTATTTCCTGCTGCCGACTAACCAACAAGGTAGAAAAAAGGGACTTAGATGACACAAGGAAACCAAACAACGAAACCTAGCTATAAGTCTGTAAAACATTCAGCCGGATTCTAGGATTTTATAATTTTCGTGCAACATTCAAAGACATACTAAATACCAAGATGTTCAGGGATGCAGTAACTCAGAAACTCAAACAAGTACGAATCCATGTTTTGTTAGCTGTCACTCTCCAAATCCAAAATGACTATACAAAGAGCTTAATTCATTAGTTCTAATTTAAGAACTGTAAGCAGACATCTGAAACAAGAAGTCTACTTTGTTACCAACTTTTTAATGGAAGGGCAAACTGCTAAGTGCATGGATTCACTCATTTGCCAATCCGCTCAGTCTAAGGGTTGAGCTTCAGGAGAAGTCAGGAGAAAATATTATGAAGCAAGCAATTCAGACTAACTCCATCCCCCTCACTAGCAAAATCAGAATAAACAGAGACTTGGAGATTCAGACTGCCAAAGCAATGTAATGTAGCTTTTTCTGAAAACACAGACCAACTTAATTCAGGTTCTGAACCTAATACCTCTTACTGTACCTCCTTTCTTTGGTTAATTTTCAATTGAAAGCTCTTCAAGATGTGGGAGGGTAGATGAAAATATACTGCCAATTCTAATAAAAAGTTCAATGAAGCATGATACAGTTTTAATTATTTTGATCCAATTTAGAGAATATAAACCAGCTTATTTACTCAAAATGACACTGCACTGAAAATACTGACATTTATCAAGGCACTATAGTGGAAACCATGTACATTTGATATCCCTAATATCCAAAAGAATAGCTACTGGTCACATATGTCTAGTCTGAACTGAAGATTAGTACAATGTAAAGATATAAAAGCTCTTATAAGTATCTTTGTTTACGTGTTAAAATGACAATATTTTAATAAAGACTGGGAATGTATTAAAATTTCACTGGTTTAACAGGACTACTAGAAAATTTTAAATTACATACGTAGCTCACATTGTTATGTTGAGACGGTAATTTGTACTGAATTAATAATAAATTCTGAGGCTCTGGAAGTATACCTAAATCCTTAGAGGCCAATTTATTATTATTAATGCTTCAACTTTCTCACAACCCATAAAATTAAATACAACCTGTAACCTTTATATCTTTTGATGACTCATAAATATGTATGAGCCAGTCATTCAATTTACGTGTTTAGTAAAGATTTTATAGTGTCTAAGCGACCTTTAAACACCCTAATCCACTTCAACTAAACTGTAATTTGGGGGTGGGGGAGGATTCAATTCCCCCTCAAGTGCTTTTTTTTATTCACAGCTCCTGTTACTTATTCACACTGATACCATACTAACACCAGTATCTCTTTAACATTCTGATTCATTTCAGTTTCTGCATTTATAATCCCTTATGTTTTTCTGTCAAGGAGATAGTAGCCACTTGAAAAAGCACAATTTATTTTTGGTTCCAGATATATGCATTACCCATTCTGAAGATTCTGTGGCCTTTTTCTTAAATATTTCCTCCCAACACTAAATTATCGATTTTTATTTAAAAAGATACAAAAGCCTAACAAATACTCTAAACAATGCTCCTTTCCCTATTCAACTTCCAATAAAATAGTTTAAGGTAGTTTCAATAAGCCTTTACCTATGACAGCTCAATAAAACAGAATAGCTATCTATCCCAATACTAAAATGAATTGCCAGACGTTATCTCAAGGAAATCATTTTGTTTCTCTACCTCACCCAAAGAGAAAAACATTAAGCTGAAATAAGTCTGATAACTGTCAAACCTAGATGATGGGTATATTAAGATCATAATACTCTCTCCACTTTTGCAGAAGTTGGAAAGTTTATGTAAAAAAAGTATATACCACTCCCCGCAAAGCAAACATACTTTTGCTGGTAAAGAAACCGAAGACGAAATTTTCTCTTAAAATGTCAAAAATAGTGCAACTCAACTCATAAGGACAATGTAAAAAAGTTTCAATTAAAACTTTACCAAGTAAAAAGGAGAGAGAAGAATGGAATAAGGCTTTGGGCTGGCTTATCACTAGAAAAGTTGACAAATAACTTAGGAATTTGGTAAAGATGGAAGAGACCTGATACATATTCAGGGTTTTTTGTCAAGCAGTCCCTGAGTAATAGCAATAGCACCATGGCTAATGGGGTCACATTTCCACAGATTTAGTAAGGAGAAAATAAGCCTAAATAAATTCAGTTTATTACTTACAGCAAAAGCCAGATCAGCACAGTGTCAGCTCTGTTCCTGGTCCCACTCGTGGACACCAAACCAGAGGGGACAGGTGACATGCAATACAGGCATAGGCAGTGGGCTGTTCTGCTGCTAAGGAGTCAATTCTAAGGACAGCTCAGCGGTTTTATAGCCCAGAGGGGAGGGCAAGTGGAAAGTCCCAAGCTCAAATGAAACTGAGAGGATGAGAAAAGGCCTCGTGGAGTTTCTCACAAGGCTGCTTATCTCCCTTTGTTCCTAGAGGAAGCTCAGGGCACAGCACGACCGCAATTAAGCCTTGCTGCTCTGTCCCCCGTGGTGACAGGTAAGGTCAGGGCGCCACAGCAGAATGGCTCCCCTACAAGTATTATCAACAATATAACTTTCTGTTGTTGCTATTCTTAGTAACTTACTGTTATTTTAGTACAAAAAAAAATTTTTAAAGCGATTTTTCAGATTTAGCACTGAAAAAGTTACTCTCAATAATGTTTCAATTCCCCTCTCCCCACACTGGATTCAGGAAAACACATGCACAATGGAATTAAGCAGTTCATCTTTACTGATGACAAGCTTATTATCATAATCAATGATAAAGAGCTATAAGGCTAACTTTCATAAGGGGCACTGATATTTTCTTGGGGGAAAAAGACCACTTTTGCTCATCAGCATCTTACAATAAAAAACATACCATTTCATGTCACTGCCTATCTACTCCTTAAAACTTTTTCTTTTAAGTTTTTATTTATTTTGAAAGAGAGAAGAGAGAAAAAGTGTGCATGAGCGGGGGGACAGAGAGGAGGGAAAAAAATCCCAAATCCCTGTTCTGCCACCACAAAGCTTATCACGTAGCTTGATCCCATGAACCATGACCTGAGTCAAAATCAAGAGTCAGATGCTTAACCGACTGAGCCACCCAGGTACCCTGCTCCTTCAAATTTTTGCCATAGGAGTGGTCACTTTCCTGATATTCTTTAGTAGCTCTAATCTCTTCCTCAGGCTCCTCTACTGAATATACTCCCTTGCCAAGAATTTGTGCCAGTGCTGAAAGGGTTGAATCACAACCTTCAAGTTTTCGATGGTAGTATGTGTAACACTAGGTCCCATTTTCTCCATGCTCTCAGGTATTTTAAAAACTTCAGTCACCATCAACTCTAAAATCATAACTACTAAAACAGTAAAGGGCCAGCAATACAGCACTTTTAAACTAGAGTATGACTTTGAACACAGCAACTGGCAATTTTATTTTAAATACTGTACACAAATATTTTAACATGTATGAAAACCCTAGGAGCTTCCTTCTAGGAAGTGCTTCATAACAACAGCAGAGAGCATTAATTCAGGACTGAATAGGGACCAAATACTGTGCCAACAGCTTTACACATCATGTCATCACTTACACCTCTGATGGTTCCTGAGGCACAGGAATAGCTCAGGAGCTGGGCTGCAGCTCACTGCATTTTGCTAAGAGAGGACTCCAAACCTAGGCAGACTCCAAAGCTAATCATCCAGGCACTATACTACCCTACAAAGGCAAAGGCATGCAAAAATATGTAACGACTCAAATTCTTTTAAAAAGTCATAAATTTCTTATCAACATCAGCTATATCTTATGCCCTTATACTTTGTCTTAAAGCCCTAACTTCCTGGAAATACAGTTCCACATACTGGATTGGCTCACAAAAGCTGTTCTCTGCTCTCACAATGAGCTCATCAAGTACTCTAAGGGTCACTGTACAGATCCCAGTTCAGCTTAGACACTTTAATTCAAAAGGCTCTCAACCTGTCATGCACTTGAATACTAAGCATATTCACACCTGGACTATCACAGGCTACAATAAATTATTATACTCATTAACATTTCCTGATTTGCTGCAAGTCATTTACAGCTGTCCATTTTCTCAACATGCACAAAACATCTCAATAG
Source organism: Proteles cristata cristata (assembly GCA_017311185.1). Taxonomy (NCBI): domain Eukaryota; kingdom Metazoa; phylum Chordata; class Mammalia; order Carnivora; family Hyaenidae; genus Proteles; species Proteles cristata. The sequence goes on from JAESUZ010005229.1 coordinate 715,205, forward strand.
AATACATATGAAAATGATAAGGAGAGTGAACCACACTAAATGTCTGGGACACAGGGAAGAGGTAAACTTCTGAATTCAATTTTGAAACATGTGAATTAGTCAAAAATGAGAAAGAAAATGTTTAATGTTAAGCTCTGCCTTCTATAACATTAATAAAACTCACAAGAGCACTTGATAAAGTCACCACGCTCCATGTGGCTGTGTGTACACAAATTATATTACGCCACGTATGGAGGCCCATCATATGGTATGTCTAGTTACTGTAAGTGTGTGGTTTCTCATCTTCCTGAGGAAGACCAGTATCTTCATTTCAGAAATAGGAAATCCAGCTTCAGTTAGGCGATGTATTCAAGGCCTCACAATTGTAGATAGCAAAGCAATCTGGTTTCCATTATTACCACAAAATTAGTTAAGCCCAACAGCGTATTCCCATTTTGCAGTCTCTCACCTCCCACGGACCCTTTTCCAGGTACTTGGACACTGTGCACTCTGCTGTCCCTTCTCTGCTTCCAGGAAGCGCCTGTCTTCCTCCAACAAACATTCCCCCAGGTCCTCTCAGTCCTGTGAGCCAACTGCTCTTTTGCCTCCACACTCCACCTGGATAATTCTGTCTACTCTCAAGGTTTCCTCCAGGCTTCAGGCTCCCATATCAACCGTGAATAAACTCACTATATCCAGATGTAAGTGCCGAGAGAGGAAGTGCCAGTAGAAACTCCCCTGGATAACACCTCGTCCCTGACCTGCCAGGTTTCTGGCATTTTAACCACGGTCTGCCACATAACAGTTCCTTAAACATTTTGTACTCGGGGTGCAATAGCCACAACATAATAGCCACGGGAACCAATATTAATGCTTTCTCCTTTATGTTCCAATCCAGTTTTATTTGCACTAAATGTTTCTTAAACCTGTCCCTCTTTCCCATTCCAACAACCGCACCCTCACTACTCCTGTGTGGTCTTCCTGTAACTGGTTATCTATCCCAGAGAGCATTGGGTGCTCTGGCTTTTGGGGGAGGGAAAAAAGCTCATCCCATTTACCTCCTCAAAATGTTTCCTGTTTCTAGGAAGAAATCCAAGCTCCTTAATATGATTCCCAGCCTCTATTTACCTCCCTGGAATAAAGGGACCCCATGACTTTAGTACTAGTTTTACCCCACTTTAAGGCCATTCAGCCCCCCTCCCTCCCTTTATTTGGGGGAGGGGGCGGGGACTCTGCTTTGGTCCACAGGTACCTTCCTATGCCTTGATCGGCAGCCTCTTATTTTTACCTACCACTCATTCCTTAGGAGAACGAAGGTGTTTACCCACCTAAGATCTTCCTTTTTACAGTCCCATCACCTTCACTGAACTCACCACACTATCATTATGTACCCACCTGGCAGTCTTTAGGCTTCTTACAGAGGGGTGGACTATCCTTACATCAGCAGCACCAAGCACAGTGCCCGGCTCTTATTAAATGCTCAATAACGTATGAGATGAAAGAATGAGTTAACCAACAGAGACTTGTAGGCACACAACTGCTGAGGCTGCTGGCTCCCTCGGTGGTATTTCCATGGCCTCACCCGTATTAAGCAGTGCCTGCTGCACGGCGCACAGGAATCCAGTATATAGGTGGCTGCCCGCTCTGCCCTGCCCTTCACGAATGCGATGGTAACGTGCTGCTGCCGCCAACGTGGAACTATACAGCTGCCCGGTTTTCTCTTTTAATCCCTGGTTTTCGTCTCTGCTATTCACGTGCAGCTTGCTAAATGCTTCCAATTATTCTCTGCATACCAAGTTTCCTTTTATTTTTCCTACACGTAGCTTTTCAGTGAATAGCATATAATTTTTCTTTGGACACCTGTTTTCATGCAGAAAAATCATCTCAGAGATGACTTCAGAAAGTTTTAAAAGGTTCATCAGTTGACATTTATTTGAGTTCGTTTTTACAGTTAAGGATCTTGTTCCAGACCAGAAAACCCTGGATCCTATGTAATCAAGGTTTGCCGCAGAACAATGACTTGTACCTATCTGGTGTTCACATACGTATCACCGCCAACGGTTCCCCATGAAGGAAAAATGAACATGTGCAGCGGAATAGCCGTCCAGGCACTAAGAGCAGCTAGTGCTCCAGTCCTCTAACTCTTGCTTGCAAACTTTGCTCCTTAGAAACTCACTCTGCCGGAAAATCTACAAAATACAAACTCAGCTGCAGAAAAACGTAAAGCCCCTGAACAATTCAGTACCTATGTCTGTCTCAGAAAATTCGGGTAATTCTCCTACCTCGTGTGCACTTTCTAAACACCAGCGGAAGAGCTGAGGAACGTGGCTGTGAAACGCGAGAGTTCACATCTAACACTACCCTTCCACCCGGCTTTGGGGAATGAATACCAGAGCATCAGGGTACCACGGTCTTACACCGAAACAAAACCCTGCATTCTCAGACCAAAAGATGGTCAGCTTGGAATTATTTGCACCTACACTTGGACCTAGAAATGCTTGAGGTGACTTTTTCCCCAGACACTTTTATCCAAACAGTATTTCAAGTTGGGAACCTCACTGTCACTCATTTCCCCCACGTTAAGGTCCGTACCTGAGCGACGCAAAAATAAAAGCAGCTACCCCAGTGTCCTCTCGTCGGAAGTACGCAAGGGAAAACCCCACACAGGACCGCACCTCCTACGTTCGCTGCCGAGGAGTACCCGGCGACAGTAATGAAGTACAAGGATGGAGTAACTTTTGATTGGGATGACGCTTATGCAGGTGAGTTCAAGCGTCAAAACTCGCCGTACCGCAGGATCAAGGTTGTGCAACTTTGTTTTTACAGCTCACAGAATAACACACACAAAACGAGCAGCCTCGAAAGAAGAGCAACCGCGACATCTTTAACAGAAAGGGACACCCTAACATGAGGTGCACCTCTGGCTGTACCGCTGGGGCCAACGGGGTCTCATTTCCCGAGCGGCCCTGTCGCAAACGGAAGCTTCGATACTAGAAAGCTCTGGCCAGCTGCAAGGTGCGTCGTCCCAAGGGTTAACCCCTCCCGCTCCCCCCTTCCCAGCGGCTCCGCAAGCGCCCTCCATCCCTACCCACCGGCTCGCTCACCCCACGCCCTCGCTGGCCCCGGCCGCCCCTCGGCCCCTCGCTCAACTCCACCCCCTACTTCCGGCACTCGGCTCCGCTCTCGCGCCAAAATCGCGTTCTCCGCTCCAAGCCCTCCCTGCGCCAGCCCCGGGATTTCCCTCCCGGGACGGGGGTCCGTCCCGCCCCAGGCTCCCCACTCGCCCTGCGGGGTCCGGCGGCCCCCTCTGCCCACCGCCCCTCCGGCCCCTCCCCCCGCGCCCGCACGGCTCCCCGCCCCTCCCCCCCGCCCGCGGCCGCTCACATTTTTCGCTGCCGCTCGAACTCCGCTTTCTTCTCCTCCTCCTCCCGCTTCTGCTTCTCGTCCAGGCTGCTGCGCTTGCTCACCGTGCGCCCGAAGATGTCGATGCGGTCGGGCGGGGACGAGGCGCGCTCCCGGTCCCGCTCGCGCCGGGACACGGCCGTGTTGGTGGAGCGCGAGCGCGAGCGCGACTCCCGCCGCCGGTTGCGTTTACTCTCCCGGGACTTGGAGCGCTTCCGCACGCGCTCCTTGTCCCGCGACCGCGACCGCGACCGGCTCCGCTTCTTGTTGTGTTTGCTGCTCTTGGTGTGTTTGGAGCGGGACGAGCTCCGGCTCCGAGACCGGCCCATCCTTCCGGGCGACGCTGTGACTAACCGCTGGCCTGGCGCCCCGCACGCGTCCCGCGGCCCTCGCCTCCGCCTCTGGACGCGGGCCGGCCGTCCCGTCGGGGCCGGCGGAAGGAAGGCTGTCGGCCAGCTGACTGTACACCGCTCTGTGAGGTGAACGGCCGCCGCGAAGGCCGCCTCCAGCGACAAGGCCGCAGCGCCAGGAGTTGCTAAGATGGCAGCCGCGGCTGCACCGGCCGCCCTTCCCACAATGCCCCGCGCGGAACGCGCCGCTGCGCGAGCCCCGCCCCCCGACGATTGTTGCCGAAGGCGCGGCGAGCGCTTCCGAGCGCGTTCGGCTCCTTCCGGCTGCCCCGCGCCGGCCCGACGAACTCCGGAGCCGCCGTCCCCAGCGCGCTTCGGCTTTCCGGTGAGAGGCCAGGCCCAGGCCGTAAGAACGAGCCCGTCGCGTTTGGGTGGGAATGAAGTCATGCCTCAGCAGGAGCCACCGACCGCACCGTTTTCTGGGAGCTGGTTCTGTCAGGCAGCCCTGCGCTGCATCCGGGTGACCCTGAGCAGAGGACGTGCGTGGCTTCCTCGGTTGTCCGGTGCGGAGACCCACCCTTCGCCAGGCGGCTGTGAGGCTTGCGGGGCGGGCTCGGTGCGTGGGAGCCAGGCCGTCGTGCGGGGCCCCACGTGCTTTGCGTTTTGTGAGCTGGTGTTCCGTCCTCATTTTGGGGTTGGGGACGCCGAGGTCCGAGGGGAAAGCCCGCAGCCGCTGGCAGGTGGCAGAGCAGGCGTGGGGCGGCGGGGGCGGTGCAGCCCTTGCCCAGCACCGCGAAGACCCACGGTGGCAACAACAGAGCACCTAGGGGTCAACATTAACCAGTCCCAGGTCCCCCTGCCGAAGCCCCTCAGCCTTTGCTGAAGGGCAGAAAGACGACCCGAGTACATGAACAACACAGGCCCCACCTTTGGGTGACGAGTGGGTCTCCAGAGTGCTCCAGGTCTTTCCAAGCGAAATTACAAAATTAGCAATTCCCAACAGAGTCCCAAGTACTCTTGGGAATGTGTTAGAACTAACTAAGTAATTTCAAGTTTTATGCGGAAGATCACATGGTTGTGAGTTATCAGGAAGCCCTTAAAGAAACCAAAAGAGTCATAAGCGTTTGCCCTATAAAAGTAAAATAAACTGGACGCCAAGGCATTGACACAGCAATAGGAAAATAATCAGAATAGAAGGGTGGATCTAGTTTTCTGGAGATACATTCAAGTACAAACAAAAAAACCTTTTAATAGTCTGGGTTGTATAGAATTACCCCATTAATGTGTAAATGTACCTGTCAATCTAATATGTGTACACACACACACACACACACACACACACACATCTCAGATGATGTCCATCTAATGCTAAAGATAGTTATTTCTGATTGGATGATACATTGGTTTCCTAGAGCACCACAAACTCATGGCACGAAAAACAGAAACTTTTTCACTTACGGTGCTGGGGTCCAAAAGTCCAAAATCAAGGTGTTGGCAAGCTTGGTTCTCTTGAGGTCCCTGGGCGAGAATCTGTTCCATGCTTCTCAGCTTCTGGTGGTTGCTGGCAAACCTTGGCGTGCCTGGCTTCCAGTCTCTGTCGCTGTCTTCACATGGCATTGACAGGGTGTGTGTCTTCTTATAAGGACACCAATGATTGAATTAGGACCGATCCTAATCCAGTGTTAACTCAGTTATAACTACAAAGACCCTGTTTCCAAATAAGACCCCATGTCCAGACTGGACATGAATTTTTGGAGACACTAGTCAACGTACTACAGGTTGGATTTTTATACATATATATATATTTTTTTAATGTTTTATTTATTTCTAGGAGAGAGAGAGAGACAGTGTGAGCAGGGGAGGGTCAGAGAGAGAGGGAGTCACAGACCGAAACAGGCTCCAGGCTCTGAGCTGGCAGTCAGCACAGAGCCCGACGCGGGGCTCGAACCCACGAACCACGAGATCATGACCTAAGCGAAAGTCGGAAGCTTAACCGACTAAGCCACCCAGGCGCCCCACAGGTTGGATTTTTAAAAGCTTCTCCTTGGTGTTTTTCTACATGTTGTGAATTCTTTATAAATATGTAATCTAGAAAAAAATACAAGATGTTTCTTTCCAAAACTATAGGAATGTGAAAACTCTACGGTAAATGATAAGGATGATGCTTTAGTAGAAAAAGAATGGTTTATTAAATGCTGTTGCTATAACAAAAGTAGAGACACTTAAAAATAAGGTACAGTCAGGGCACCCCGGGGGGCTCAGTCAGTTAAGTGTCTGACTTCTGCTTCAGTCATGATCTCAAGGTTTGTGAGTTCAAGCCCCGCCTAGGGTTCTGTGCTGACAGCTCAGAGCCTGGAGCCTGCTTTCTTCTGTCTCCCCCTCCCCCCCCCCCCGCCGGCTTGTACTGTCTCTCTCTCAAAGATAAATAAATGAACATTAAAAAATAGAAGATGCAGTTACTTAAAAGCCATTTTGCATCATAACAGGAAGAAAAGTAAATTTAAGATGGATTGAAATCTATATTCAAAAGCATATGCTATTTTTAATAATCATGTAAGACATAAAAATGAGAGTCTATGAAGCAGTGGTTATACCACTTGGAGATTCGATAAAGACACACAAAAGCCTGTGTCTTATCCTAGAGATGCTGCTACAGCCCTCGGGCCCCAGAACCTCCATTTTGCACAAGCGCTCTGTGTGCTTCCCTTGTAGCTATTCCGCCAACCACAGTTTGAGAAACACTGGTGTAAAAGAGCAGGTTAATATATTTGTCTATGTGAATAAAAAACAAAACTTTGGGAGAAAATCTTTGGAATATTTAGCAGACAAGGCACTCATATCTCTACTATATAAAGAGTTTCTAAAAAAATAAAAGTTTCTAGTAATAAGAGAAAGACAAGCCAATAGAAAAAATGAGCAAAGAATGTACACCTGCAGTTCACAAAGGAAGTATAACCAATTGGAAAAAAAAAAAAGGATAAAAGAATCTTAACCTCACTTATAACCTAGGAAATGCATATTTAAATAACAATTATTTGCGTGTGTGTATTTTCCTTTTAGATGAACAGTAGTTTAAAAAATTACTAATAAGATGTCAGAGCAAAGGGTTGATTTGGCTGTGCCTATCAGCATTTTAAGTTTTTACGTCCCCTAAGTAGGGAATCTCACTTCCGAGAATTTGTCTCACAGATAGGAAAGCATGATATATATGATGTACTGATGTGTAAGAATACTCATTGGGGCATTGTTTGGATGTCACACAATTGAAACGAATCAAACATTAAAGGTGGAAAAGTCTGTGGTACATCCACAAACGTAGCACAACACGGATTTACGCGGACTGCCTTGCAAATGTGTTCTCGGTATAATTATAGTTGGTGGGTGAAAAAGGAACGTTTAGAAAAGTATGCAGGCTTCCATCTCAGTTTTGTTTCCCCAAGCATCGTTGTGTGCTTATATTTCTCTGTGTGAACGATAGCTACAAATTACATAGAAGGGTCTGGAATTGGAGGAGTAATCTGAGAATCTAGTCTGGTTGCTTGGAAAGCACGTGATCTATTTTATTTAGATTACACATATTCTGAGGTTGGCTTAAAGGTAATTTGTGGAACTTTTAAAGGAAGATGGTATATATCCCATTTAAGCCATGTCTTTCTGCTGCCCTTGGGGCGGGGTACGGGGGGAACCCTGGAGACAGAAGTGCATCAAAGACCGCCCTCCCTGTCCCAAATCACTAGGGATTTTCTCTGAGGGTCAGCAAAGGAATGAGGGACACAGACACTTCACACCTCACTCTGTAGTGTAATTATCAAAGTCTCAGTATTTCACACTCCCTGAACTTACCTTGTTTTCTTATATATTCTCTCCTGCCCTGGAATCCAAATTCCAGGGCCCTTTGCTGTTCTGTGTTCACTGACACCCACGGGTTAGCGTGCTAACCTCACTAAATGTATACTGAACACATGCTGAATGACGAAGATTTGAGTGGTTTTTACTTTGAGTGTGATTTTGGTTTTATGTGTTTTGCTTTCACATTCTGTTTAAATTTCCAGATGCCCACCTCCTCCATTCCCTTCTCCCAAGATGGTTCCTCGGTTCATCTTTGGATAATTATGATAGCCAAATGTAAATAACAGAGCCTTCAAAAAGACATCATTCTGAAGCACAATCTCCTAATTAAAAAAAAAAAATACCAAGGAGATGCCTGATATCTTTCCTCTTAATTCTTTAAGAAAAATTTTTTAATGTTTGTTTTTGAGAGTGAGAGAGACAGAGAGAGAGAGAAAGCAGGGAAGGGGCAGGGAGGGAGGGAGACACAAAATCTGAAGCAGGCTCCAGGCTCTGAGCTGTCAGCGCAGAGCCTGACGTGGGGCTTGAACTCCTAAGCCCTGATCTCATGACCTGAGCCAAAGCTGGATGCTTAACGGACTGAGCCACCCAGGCACCCTAATTCTTAAATTAGTAATCTTCAACTCTTTTTGACAGCTCTTAAAATTTGAGGTGTATCCTGTAAATGTGCTGATGATGATCATTTATTCAGGTTCTAAATATCGAGCATCTAGTTCACGCCAAGTACCGTACTAGTTGCTCATAGGTTCACACCTATGCTTAGCGGATAGGTGGAGCCCTTGGACGCCAGGTGCGAATCTCTCCATAGCTCACTTACCAACCAGTTGGTTTTCTTGGCCTGGAGCTGTCTGACACCCCAGTTATACTCATCCCTTCCTGTTCCACTCAAGGCCTTACCCCTTGGTAGGTTAGTTCTCCTCGGGAGAACTTGTCAGATTTGTAATTAAGGAAAATGATTTCGTGAGCTTCTTCAGGAGGAAACCCTGTCTGATTTGTTTGCTGCTGTTTTCTCATTGAGGCCACACTACCTTTCACATGGGAGGCATTTAACAAAACATAATCTGAATGACTAAATAAACGTGAGATACGCACCGTCTGGTTTCTCCTGGCAGCCTTAAGACACGGCCTCTTTTACAACGGCTTCAGACATCCAAAATTACGGAATATCACATAATTTGAATAGAGAGCAAGCCGATTTCATCACAGCTCTGGTAATAAAATCAGCAACACTCTCACTTCCAAAAACTGTCTTTTGATTCAATTAAAAACGTTCAGTCCTCTCCAGAACATACAGCCTTATTTTCCTTAGCAAATGTTACTCGAATTCTCCACCACAACAGATTGCCCGGAGGCCCCGTGCTAAGCAAGGTTAATTGTAAAATTGTGAGCGCGCTTCTGTGAAAAAAAAGAAAATCCAATGTTTGCCGAAGGAATGGGTAGGGAATTTTCTTTTTTACTCAGAAAGAAAGAAAAGTCTTCAGACTCTTAGAGCACATAGAGAGTGAAGCAGCAGCGATGGATGCAGAGATCTGTGTCTTCCGGTTCAGATGCTTGAAGGGCCAGGCGGCATGCGGCCTTGGCATTGCCAGCACAGAGGGGCAGAGGGAGCCCCTCCAGCAGCCTGCTCGGACCGGAGGGGACTGGAGCTGATCTCTGAGGGACGGGAGAACCGGCCCGGCAGGCTCTGATGTGGCGCCCGTGCCAAGCAGAGGCCAAATTTCATGTCAGAGTAGAAACAAGTCTGGACTCAGGAGACACTTGATTCAAAAGGATTATTGCACGGGCTGGGGCGGAGCCTGTGAGGAGAAGCCTGTTGCAAGAGGGGGATCCGGGGAAAGGGGGAGACTGTCGTGACCATGACACCTGCAGGTGTGTCCAGAATTGGGCAGACGGCGGTTTTCTTTGACAAAGAGGAGTAAACAAGGGTAGAAAGTTCCAGATGTGTGGGAGTGAATGCCAGGGGGAGCCTGATGGGATAGTGCCTGAGACCACGTTTTTCTCTGAGGTCAGCCTCCTTTCCGAAGGGGTGTGTACGGCTCAGGCTGAGGGTGGGCCGACCTTCAGGCACCTGGGAGCAGGAGAGAAGCTCAGCCAAAGGGCGATTAACAAGCATTTTGCTCCAATTGATCCGTGGGGACAAAATAATTCAGCTCATTTATGAGGCGAAGAATGGGAATTGGGAGGGTCTGTGTCTGGCCTCATCCTAGGTCATCGAAAGGGACTTCCTGTGAGGCTCACCTAAGTCATCTGTGGAGGCGGGGTTCTTTGCAGTAGGCCGCCTTCCAGAAGTCAAGGTATGGGTGGGGAATCTCGTATTCTCTGCTGTTTTCCAGGAGCATGGGGTTCAGTCCAGATTCACCACCGTCAGCAGTAATAGCCTCCAAGGACACCTCAGGGTCTTCATTCCTTCTCTGACTCTTTACGTAGGGCTGAGTTTCTGACCCCTTTATCCTTCTTATCCTTCTTTGGAGGAACCTTTCACATTTCTTACAATGCAGGCTTATCAGGGACAAGCGCCCTTGGTTTTTATCTGAGAAAGTCTTTATTTCTCCTTTATGTAACTTGGAAGGGTAATTTTGCTGGGGACAAAATTCTGGGTTGGTGTTTCTGTTTTGCTTTGTTTTTCCCTTTTAAAGTGCTGAACTCTTCGGGGCGCCTGGGTGGTTCAATCAGTTGAGTGTCCAACTTCGGCTCAGGTCACGATCTCACGGTTGGTAAGTTGAGCCCCGTGTCGGGCTCTGTGCTGACAGCTCGGAGCCTGGAGCTACTTCACATTCTGGGTCTCCCTCTCTTTCTTTGCCCCTCCCCTGCTTGTGCACTCTTTCTGTCACTCTCCCTCAAAAATAAACAAACATTTTAAAAAATACTAAAAATAAATAAAAGACGTGATGTATTAGGTGATAGGAATTGAGTAGACAGGCCTTTGGTGTGAAGTTTATTTTCATGTGGCTGAGAGTCAGGCTGTGTTTACCGCAGCTGTAGGTATGAGAGACTTGAGTTCCCTCCAGTGCCCTGGTTTCTGTGTCTCCGTTGTCTCTGGGCTTCCCTAGGAGCTCCTTCATCGATAGAGTCTTACAGTTCTTTTAGCTGTAACCCTGTTACTATACAAGGAGCCCATTGATTTGGTGGAAGGGGTGGGAGGGGAATCATTCTCTAATCCCATAATTAGGTCTTAGTGTTTCAGTGAGTCGTTACCCCTGCATTGTGACCTACCTAAGTTTCTTAGCTTATTTTCCTTCCCCTGAGGTAAGACGGAAAGGCTAGTGGGGGCTGGGGTTGGCTAACATTCTTTTCCCCAAGAAGGCTCTGGGGAAGCTTTTTCTCTTATTGGGTAGGTGTTTGTTGTGACCTATTTTAAAATGGCTGCTCTCTTGGGGCGCCTGGGGGGCTCAGTCATTTAAGCATCCGACTTCAGCTCAGGTCATGATCTCGCAGTTTGTTCCAAGGATTCGACCCCCGCGTCAGGCTCTGTGCTGACAGTGCAGAACCAGAAGCCTACTTCCGATTCTGTGTCTCCCTCTCTGTGTCTGCCCCTCCCCTGCTCATGCTCTGTCTCTCTCTGTCTCTCAAAAATCAATAAATGTTAAAAAAAAAATTCAAAATGACTGCTCTCCCCAACCCCCAGCCACACATGAAGGATCTTCCTCTTGTCTTCCCCGTGAGAACCTACTGGGGGTGCTGCAGGTGGGACTCTGTGAAAAGGTGGGGGGTCCTTGCTTACACTGGGCTCTAGGAGCGCTTAACTCTCAAGTTAATCCATCCTCAGCTTCCAGCAATTTCTGAGGCCTGTGCATGTCCCTGTTTGGGCTCCAGAGGCTCTGCTTCAGGTTAGCTGGTTTTGTGGTCTCTGCCTTCCCCTGTCTCCGGTTTTCAGGGTGGGGGTTTGTCCTGTGACCTCATTACTCTGGTAAATGTAAGAAGAGTCCTTGATTTTCAGTTTGTTCTGCTGCTTTCTTGTTCTGAGAGAGAGAGACATGACTTCCAAGCTTTTTGGGTTTTTTGTTGTTGTTTGTTTATACATTTAAATAATTTTTAAAATTCTCACAAGAATTGCGTACCAGTAACCTCCAAATTCACAGTTTCTTTCAGATGACAATCTTAAAAATGTGTCTGCACTCTCTCCCCTCTCTGGATTTCTTTTTCCCATTTTATGGGAACAATATATATTTTTTATGTTTATTTTTCAGAGAGAGGGAGTGAGAGTGAATGTGAACGGGGAAGGGCAGAGAGTGAGGGAGAGAGAGGATCTCAGGCAGCCACCACGCTGTTAGCACAGAGCATGACACGGGGCTCACAAAGCCATGAAATCATGACCTGGGCTGAGATCGAGAGTTGGAAGCTTAACCAACTGAGCCACCCAAGTGTCCTGAACAATATTTTCTTGAATTTAAAAAAAAATTTTTTGGGGGAGATATTCCAAGTGTCCTAAAAGTTAGTATTTTACTAATCAGCCTGTTGCTAGTTAACCAATTTCCTTTTGGGTAGTTTAAAAATGGCCTGCCTTCATCCCTTCTCTCTTTTGTTTCCATCTACAGTTATGAAATGAAATGTAAACTCAGCTGTTTTACTGAAGTGCCTTTATAGTGTTGGAGGGGGGCTGGCGCTTGGCATTTATTGGCAGATTATTAGGCCCCAAGGACCGTGCTAAGTGCTCCTCACACTTCACTGGGCTTCTGAGTCATCAAGAGATTTGGTTTAAATGCAGACTCCAGCTCAAGTGGTCTGGGCTGGGGCCTGACTTCAGCGGTTTTCATGCCCAGGTCACTGACGTGGGGCCGCACTTGTCCCAGTTACTGCCACTTACAGATAAGGACTCTGAGACCGAGGGGTGACAGAGCTTTCGTACAGCTTCGCAGCCAGTCAGTGTTTGAATCCAAGTTCTTAAGGCAATGAGAGAGGTAGCAAAGGGATGTCCCGCGGTTCATTATCTTGCCATCCCCACTGCCCTCGGGTTAGATCTCTGTTCAGGTCACTGCTCTGAGTTGAACTGTGTTTCTCAAAGACGTGTGTTCAAGTCCTGACCCCTGGTACCCACGACTGCGACCATATTTGGAAATCGGGTCTTGGGGTGCCTGGGTAACTCAGTGTCTGGCTCTTGGTTTTGGCTCAGGTCATGATATCATGGTTTGTAAGTTCAGGCCCCACATGGAGCTCCATGCTCACGATGCGGAGCCTGCTTGGGTTTCTCTTTCTTCCTTGCTCTCTGCCCCTCCCCAACTCATGTGCTCACTCTCACTCTCTGCCTCTGCCTCTGTCTCTGTCTCTCTCTCTCTCACTCTCACTGCAGGACTTGAGTGATCGTCTCCCATGTTCAGATGCTTGGTCTTAGGCTGTGGTGTTTGGCAGAATTAAGTGATTTTTCAGGACGTCGGAAGGTGCCTACAACTGGCACTAGTGTATGTTTTGGTCACTTCAAAGCACCTACGGACACTTGCTCTTCCATACAAGAGTGAGCTTAGGAATGAATGCTTTGCTTCCTTCTAGGGCAGGCTGCCTGCAGATAGAAACCCTTTCCTCTGCTGCTTTATTGCCAGTTACATTCAATACAGTACACAAGGGTCTGTTAACACTGTATTGTAGTGTATACAGTGTGCCCCCCCACCCCTGTGCAGAAGAAGATTCCACTGAGCCAATAGATAGAAGTGATGCCATTAGTGATCGTGAAAGCCCCCTCCCTACACAATAACCCTCCTCTCTCTTGTTTCCCTCGCACCAGCCATGAAGGTTTTCAAAGCGAAGTGCAGGTTAATTTATTTTTCGTTATATTTTGTATCCCTTATTATTGTATGTTGAAGTTTGTGATCATTTTTAAAATTTTTTTTCTTTTTTTAAATATTTTTATTTATTTCTAGGAGAGAGAGAGACAGCTTGAGCAGGGGAGGGTCAGAGAGAGAGGGAGACACAGACTCTGAAATAGGCTCCAGGCTCTGAGCTGGCAGTCAGCACAGAGCCCGACGCGGGGCTTGAACCCACGAACCACGAGATCATGAGCTAAGCGAAAGTCGGACGCTCAACCGACTAAGCCACCCAGGCGCCAGCCTTGGTATTGTAATAACTTTTACATGAATACTTTTGGATTGTGAAATGAATCATCTGAGTTTCCATTATTTCTTATGGGGAAATCCGCTTTGATATGCAAGTGCTTTGGATTACAAGCATGTTTCTGGAATGAACTAGACTCGCAAACCAGGGTTTTACTGTACTGACAGAATACATTGTTGACCTGAAATTCAGATTTAATAGGATGACCTGTAATTTCATGTGCCAAATCTCCTAATGCTAATGACGTAGCCTTCCTGATTCCCTTGTATGTCAAGGTCGTTCTTGCAGTGGCCCTGAACTGTGGGGGTGTCCTGATTATGCTTCATGGACTCCACAGAAATCCCTTGGGATTTGCCAAAGCGGCCTCCTCCGCTCGGGACCTGGGGATCATCCCACCAGCCCTGCAAGACAGCCCTTTTCCCGCTCGGCATGTTGTAAAAGTTGGAAATCTGTTTGCCGTTTTGTGGAAAACTGTGCGTGTCAGTGTAATTTTAACAGTTCTTGTTTTCCTGGGTGAGGGTGAGCATTCTTCCATATGTGTGAGGGTCGTTCACATACCATGAGCAGTCACAAGCAGCCTGTATCATGTGCGTGTGCATGTGTGTGTGTGTGTGTGTGTGTGTGTGTGTGTGTGTGTGTTTAAATCAAGCTTTTGTTTCTTCCCTCAATTTCTAGGAACTCTTTCACATCAGAAAGCTCAGTCCTTCGTCCCGGACGTGACTGAAAATACTTTTTCCCAGTTTATTGATATTGCTGTGTCTTTTGATTATTGATGGCTATCGTCTCATGAATCTGTCACCTGCTTACAGGTGAATTAAAATCTCTCCCTATGAATATTGCTGCTGGGCATTTAGTGTACTTCCTGTCATTTCTAACAGTTGGGGGACAGAATTCTACTCTGTCTTTCATATCAAGAGCACAGCTTTTTTTGGATTTGCTTCCCTGTACTTCGCTCATCTCTTTACCTGAATTGAATCACTTTTATGGGGTGAGCCTCTTGTGCGGAGCATTGAGTTGGATTTTGCTTTGTGATAAAATCTGAAGATCTTTAATAAGTGTTTAAATCTTATTTTCATTTAATTATTAACAGATACATTTGGTATTAGCTCTATCCCTTTACTTTATGTTGTATTCCAGTTTCTAGCATAGTGTTTAGAAATCTTTCACCATATGATTTGTTTTCTTTGCCTTTTTGTATATAGTCTTTGCATTTAAGGTATGTAGTCTCATTTTATTGGCTACTTTTATAAATACGTTACCTATGCTGCTTTTTTATGTGTATTAATTTTTGAGAGAGAGAAATAGAGCATGAGTGGGAGAGGAGCAGAGAGGGGAACACAAAATCTAAAGCAGGCTCCAGGTTCTAAGCTGTCAGTACAGAGCCCGACGTGGGGCTTGAACTCAGGAACTGTGAGATCATGACCTGAGCTGATGTTGGCCGCTTAACCCACTGAGCTGCCAGCCTTAGTGTTTTTTTTATTTTTATTTTTTTTTTAATTTCTAGGAGAGAGAGAGAGAGACAGCATGAGCAGGGGAGGGTCAGAGAGAGAGGGAGTCACAGACGGAAACAGGCTCCAGGCTCTGAGCTGGCAGTCAGCACAGAGCCCGACGCGGGGCTTGAACCCACGAACCACGAGATCATGACCTAAGCGAAAGTCGGACGCTCAACCGACTAAGCCACCCAGGCGCCAGCCTTGGTATTGTAATAACTTTTACATGAATACTTTTGGATTGTGAAATGAATCATCTGAGTTTCCATTATTTCTTATGGGGAAATCCGCTTTGATATGCAAGTGCTTTGGATTACAAGCATGTTTCTGGAATGAACTAGACTCGCAAACCAGGGTTTTACTGTACTGACAGAATACATTGTTGACCTGAAATTCAGATTTAATAGGATGACCTGTAATTTCATGTGCCAAATCTCCTAATGCTAATGACGTAGCCTTCCTGATTCCCTTGTATGTCAAGGTCGTTCTTGCAGTGGCCCTGAACTGTGGGGGTGTCCTGATTATGCTTCATGGACTCCACAGAAATCCCTTGGGATTTGCCAAAGCGGCCTCCTCCGCTCGGGACCTGGGGATCATCCCACCAGCCCTGCAAGACAGCCCTTTTCCCGCTCGGCATGTTGTAAAAGTTGGAAATCTGTTTGCCGTTTTGTGGAAAACTGTGCGTGTCAGTGTAATTTTAACAGTTCTTGTTTTCCTGGGTGAGGGTGAGCATTCTTCCATATGTGTGAGGGTCGTTCACATACCATGAGCAGTCACAAGCAGCCTGTATCATGTGCGTGTGCATGTGTGTGTGTGTGTGTGTGTGTGTGTGTGTGTGTGTGTGTTTAAATCAAGCTTTTGTTTCTTCCCTCAATTTCTAGGAACTCTTTCACATCAGAAAGCTCAGTCCTTCGTCCCGGACGTGACTGAAAATACTTTTTCCCAGTTTATTGATATTGCTGTGTCTTTTGATTATTGATGGCTATCGTCTCATGAATCTGTCACCTGCTTACAGGTGAATTAAAATCTCTCCCTATGAATATTGCTGCTGGGCATTTAGTGTACTTCCTGTCATTTCTAACAGTTGGGGGACAGAATTCTACTCTGTCTTTCATATCAAGAGCACAGCTTTTTTTGGATTTGCTTCCCTGTACTTCGCTCATCTCTTTACCTGAATTGAATCACTTTTATAGGGTGAGCCTCTTGTGCGGAGCATTGAGTTGGATTTTGCTTTGTGATAAAATCTGAAGATCTTTAATAAGTGTTTAAATCTTATTTTCATTTAATTATTAACAGATACATTTGGTATTAGCTCTATCCCTTTACTTTATGTTGTATTCCAGTTTCTAGCATAATGTTTAGAAATCTTTGACCATATGATTTGTTTTCTTTGCCTTTTTGTATATAGTCTTTGCATTTAAGGTATGTAGTCTCCTTTTATTGGCTACTTTTATAAATATAATATTACCTATGCTGCTTTTTTATGTTTATTAATTTTTGAGAGAGAGAAATAGAGCATGAGTGGGAGAGGAGCAGAGAGGGAAACATAGAATCTAAAGCAGGCTCCAGGTTCTGAGCTGTCAGCACAGAGCCCGATGCGGGGCTTGAACTCACTGACCTGGAGATCATGACCTGAGCTGAAGTCGGACGCTTAACAGACTGAGCCACCCAGGCGCCCCTCATGTTAGGTATACTTTTACTCCTTCATTTTTTAGATGGCATCAGTGACAGTGGAATCTTCCCCCTCCCTCTTTTCCTTCTATAATCTGTCCGTGGCAATCATGATGCATTTTTCCGTATTTACGTTTGAGCAGTATGGTCTGCTTCTGCAGACTCCCAGTGACCATTCAGAGATTCCATCTCCTTCCAGTTCTGACCCCGCCTGGCCCGTGGTCCTGTGACCTCCCCGTCCACGTGCAAGGCGTGCACATTCCTGTCCTCACCCTTTATCCCGCGGCGCCTACAGAGCCAGCCTCACGGCAGTGCTTTCCAGGGACTGAAGTTCATCTGCCGAGTGCTCCTTGGGCACGTCTCCTGGGAGTCATGGTCTCGGAGTCTGTGTACTTCAAAAATACCTGTCGCTTGTGTCTTTGAAAGACAGCGTGGTTGGAAATAAAACCCTTGTGCCCGGGTCCTTTTTGTGGTTCCTCTATTTTTAATCTTAGAGTTAGTTACTGCCTCATTGTGTCAGGGGTTGACCATTGCTGGAAGGAAATCAAAAGCCACACTGATCCTTTTACGGCCCCGCCCGCCCTAGGAATCTGACTTTATCCTGGAGGCCGGGTAACCTCACTAGGATGTGTGTGTTCCTTGAAGATTCTCATCAGTTTCTCAGACATAGTGTGTGCTTTGCTCACTTGGAATTGTGCATTCTTTTACGTTGGAACTTTTTTATTATGTATTTAACTATATGTCTCATTTCACTATGACTGTTATTGTTGTCATTATAAATGGGGAGAGGCTAGCCACTCAGATATGGTTTTCGCTGTAGTCTTTGATCTCTCTTATCTTCTCTCTGATCCTTCTAAACATTTGATTTCCATTCTTTGCTCCCTATTCTCATTCCTATCTCTGTTTCTCTCCGTTTTTATTATCTCCTGTCCCTTGTTTGCCTTCTACTTGACCTTCATTTCTGTATGATTCTCCCATTTATTTGTTTTGTTTGTTTAGTCTTGCCATTGCTTACTTACAGTCTTGTGTTTCTCTTACAGGGTCTTCATGGAGACTTTTTCCTGAGAACTCTTTTTTTAAGAATGAGAATGTTCCTTAGGTACTGGTATTAAATGATCTCTGATATATTTTAAGTGGGGAAAAAAAGCAACAGGCAGAGCTCTATGTCACTGATTGTATAAAAAGGGAAAAAAGAAAGAAGAACTATAAATGTGTATGTGTCTGTATAAAGTATTTCTGAAATAACATTCAAGAGATGGCGACATCGTGGGCCTCTGGCAGAAGGGGGGTTTTCATTTGTGTGCCTCTTGTGACGTTTGCATTTTGAACCATATGAATCTGTGATCATTTCCGATGAAATGAACTTGATACAAATAAAACTAAAATAAAAACTGAGGTCAGCTGGGAATATGTATGTGTTAGTTTTTAAAGTACTTTAAAAATTTTGTTTTTAGGGGCGCCTGGGTGGCTTAGTTGGTTAAGCGTCCGACTTTCGCTTGGGTCATGATCTCGCGGTTCGTGGGTTCGAGCCCCGCGTCGGGGCTCTGTGCTGACTGCCAGCTCAGAGCCTGGAGCCTGTTTCAGTCTGTGACTCCCTCTCTCTCTGACCCTCCCCTGCTCATACTCTCTTTCTCTCTCTCTCTCCTAGAAATAAATAAAAAGCATTTAAAAAAAATTTGTTTTTAAATGTTTTTGTTTATTTTCGAGAGAGAGAGTGAGAGTGCAACCTGGGAAGGGGCAGAGAGAGAGGAAGACAGAGTTGTAAGCAGGCTCCAGGCCCCGAGCTGTCAGCACAGAACCCCATGTGTGATTCAAACTCAGGAACCGCGAGAACATGACCTGAGCTGAAGTCAGACCTTAACTGACTGAGCCTCCCATGCATCCCTGTATGTGTTACTTTTTAAAATAGGGCCTGGGGCATCTGGGTGGCTCGGTCGGTTAAGCGTCCGACTTGGCTCAGATCATGATCTCACGGTTTGTGGTTTCGAGCCCTGCGTTGGGCTCTGTGCTGACAGCTCAGAGCCTGGAGTCTGTTTCTGATTCTGTGGCTCCCTCTCTCTCTGACCCTCCTCACTCGCTTGCGCACTCTCTCTCTCTCACAAATAAATAAAAACATTAAAAATTTAAAAAATAAAATAAAATAGGGCCTAATGGGGCATCTGGGTGGTTCAGTCAGTTAAGTGTCCTACTCTTGATTCAGCTCAGGTCATGATCTCATGGTTCTTGAGTTCGAGCCTCACGTTGGGCTCTGCTCTGGCAGTGTGGAGCCTGCTTGGGATTCTCTCTTCTTCCTCTCTCTCTCTGGCCCTCCCTGACTCGCGCTTTCTCTCTCTCAAAATAAATAAATGAACTTAAAATTTTTTTTAAATAAAACAAGGACTAAAAATAACATTAGCAAGATGTCCCCTGCTTTATCAGACATGGAAGTGTTCCATAGCGTTCTAGAACGAGGTGGGTTTAGGCCACCGTGAAGAGCCACAGGTGAATGGGAGTCCCGCCCCTGCCCTGAGCAGAGCTCGGCCGCAGGTCCGGCCCGCCCCGCCCTCGTTCCTGCCTCCATCCTCCAGCATCCGTTTCCCTTGTGTCTTCTTCCTGCTGGGTTAGGTCCTCCACGCACCGGTGACAAATCGGCTCCATTAAGAACGAAGCTCCCTGACTCCCTGTAAGTACTTCCCCAAGCGCTTCCGCAGACGCCTGTTCCTGCGTCTTCACCCCGGTCCCTTGGCTGGGAACCTTCTCCACGCCGCCCCCGACCTGACCCAGAGCCCACCCCGGAAAGCACCCTGGCACCTGCGCCTCAGGGCGCTGCGCCCTGGCCTCCCCACTGGCCGCTCCTCCGCCCTTCCCTTCCCTT
The DNA here is from genome assembly GCA_017311185.1 of Proteles cristata cristata. NCBI lineage: Eukaryota > Metazoa > Chordata > Mammalia > Carnivora > Hyaenidae > Proteles > Proteles cristata. Next base: position 734,842 of record JAESUZ010005229.1, read on the forward strand.
CCCCGGGCCCTCCAGCCGGGCCCCGCAGACCCCCCAAACCCGTATCTCCAGCCGAACTTTCCTTCGGGGGGGGCCGGACGCCCGCGTAAGGCCGCCAGGAGACCGGTAGAAGGAATTTCGCGTTTCAGACGGCGCTGGCTGTGTCTCCCTGGGACTTTGCGTCGCCAGCTGCCCCTCAGCTCCCTTCTCCCGCCCCTCCTCTCGCGGGTGCCCGAGAGCCCCCGGGAGCGCAAGCTGGAAGGGGGCCTCGCGCGGCCCGGCGCGTCTCCCGCCCCCGGCGCCTGCGTTACTCCTCGCCGGCCCGGGCCCCCCGCTGCTCCCCGACGGCGCCGCCTCGGCTCGGGAAAGCCCGCCACGCTCCGCGGCGCCGTCCGAGTCCCCGCGCTCCTGCCCCTGGTTTCGCCCTCCGCGTGCACTGCCGAGCCTGTTCCCGTCCCGGCGCCTCCAGCCCAGACTCTCCCAGAGTCTTCCCTGTGCCGGTGTGGGCCCCCCGCCCCCGCCCCGCGTCGTTCCTGTTCCTGTTCCTTTTGCTTCCTGCAGGCGTCCGCTCAGTTCTCAGCCGCTGACAAGGCTGTCCCGTCGTGCCCACACCCTTGCCCGCCGCGTTGTCCGGCCTTGTTTCTCCTCTCGCTGCTTATCGTCGCTTGTTCGGGCCTGAGCCTGTTACTTGAGCAGAAGCCAGAAAAGGCAGGGGTCTCATCCGCTTCATGCAGTGCTGTATCATTTGTGCCTAAAACAGAGCCTAGAACATAGCATTTGCTCAATAAAGATTGGTTGAACAAATACCGGAAAGAATGAATAAGCATTCAGATATGACCTCATTTATGTAAAAAATGACTGTATAATGAAAGTAGCATTACAAAACAGATACAACACTGATATTTATTTGTTTAAAAATTTTTTTTAATGTTTTATTTATTTCTGAGAGAGAGAGAAAGAGACCGTGTGAGCAGGGGAGGGTCAGAGGGAGAGGGAGACACAGACTCTGAAACGGGCTCCAGATTCTGAGCTGGCAGTCAGCACAGAGCCCGACGCGGGGCTCGAACCCACGAACCATGAGATCATGACCTGAGCCGAAGTTGGACGCTTAACCAATTGAGCCACCCAGGCGCCCCAATATTTATTTGTTAATAGCAGGATAATTAACCATATGGGGAATAAATAAACCTCATGTCTTACCTGTGTGCATATAAATTATGTAAGGAAGGAAATGATCCAGGAGAACTATAGTTTTTAACTTATGTTTACAATTCATGTTTTTATGTTTTATGCATCCTGATATACATTTTCCTGTTTTTATTTATATTTTGAATATTTAAAGGTAAAAATCAAAACTATGCTCATGCTGTAAGAATTTATATTTTCTTACATGTGTATTTTGCTTGATGGTTTAATCATGACCCTAAGGAAAAACCAATATGAGAACATATTACTTAATTTCAGTACATAAGAACTTAAAGCTTTATCTTATTTAAAAAAAAAATTACTTTGGAGTTCATTTATTTTTGAGAGAGAAATAGAGTGTGAGTGTGGGAGGCGCAGAGAGAGGGAGACACAGAATCCAAAGTAGGTTCCAGTCTTGAGCTGTCAGCACAGAGCCAAACGCAGGGCTCAAACCCTCAAACCATGAGATCATGACCTGAGCTGAAGTCAGAGGCTTAGCCGACTGAGCCACCCAGGCGCCCCAAGAACTTAAAGCTTCTTAGTGTAGAAATAAGCCCACTGATCCAATCAAAGGAAGGACACTGGGCCTCGGAGCACAGTGAAGCAAACCTTAATCAACGTTCTGGCAAGATCAGGGGTCACAGGGGCAGGCACACTGGGGGGCGGTTACCGCAGACCCTTTATCTCCTATCGTGTAAGTCCCTCCCCTGGATCCTCATTGGCTGAGCACTGCAGAGGTTACAGCCTTTCCCAGATGTTGCCTATGCCCATGTAAGGCAGAAAGTAAGTCTGATAGGAACAAGTGTACATTCCCTGAGGTGACACACAGACCTTCAGTCCCTCCTCCCTTTATTCTGTGGCACATGCTCTTTGCAAAGCCTGTGAAAATAAGCCCACCAACCGGAGAGGCGTGGAAGAACCAGGAAGTGAAGTGTCTAAAGGTTTGGGACTCCATTGTGGGGGGTGGAAGTTGTACATATTTCCCTTAGTGTAACTGGACAGCATAGCTTTTATTTAGTGTTTCTGAAAATGAATCATGTCTCTTCTCATGCTTATGACAAAAAAAAAAAAAAGTTTAGAGACAATGTTTAAAGTATAATGGCCTGGGAAAAAAGATTCCAATATCTGTTGTGAAGACCTAATAACCTTAGTATATAAGGAGAGCTTCTAAATCAATAAGAAAAATGTATACCCAGTAGGTAAAATAAATACCCATGAACAGGTACTGCACTAAAGAATTAAAGACAAACATTAACATTTTTACTTATAGTTAAAGAATGATACTTAAAGCAAGTTGATTCTATTTCTCTCTTATAGCAAAGATTTTTTTTTAAATGCTAAAATTTCCTCATGTTGGCAGGGGAAAATGAATTCTGATATACTACAAATGTAAATTAGTGCAACTTTTCTGGATAGTAACTGGCACTACAGCTTTTTAAAAACATGAACTAATCAAACCTAAATTTATACTTTCTAGAATTGTTATTTTTTAAATTGGAACACAATGTAAATATCTGAAAATGGGGGTTGTAGAATATTAATAGATCTATGCAAAAGAATAGAGTGAAGTCATTATGAATACTGATGTAGAGGTAAAATACTTCCATTGAAAAATCTAACATTTAACTAAAGTATGCAGATTGAAAATAGGAAGTTCAATTTTTGTTAATAAGGATGTGTTTATTACACGAGATCAAAATGTAAAAATTAGACATGTTACTTCTTATAGTAGAAATATGTCATCAAGCACAAATAGTAATTACTAAAAATTAATTTTAAAAAGGTAAAGTAAAAAATAAAATCAAACAGCAAATTGAAAAGATGAATAAAAATATGAAAACTCACCACAAGTACATAAAACATAAAAGTATCAGTTGGCAATTTGAAACATTTGCTTTAAGTTTTTAAGTTTATTTATTTTGAGAGAGAAAGGGGGCCGGGGAAAGACAATACGAAGCAGGCTCCACACAGCACAGAGCTAAACGCACGGCTCAGACAAACCACAAGACCATGTCTGAGCTGAAATCGAGAGTCAGACGCTTCACCAACTGAACTATCCAGGCGTCCCAGTATTTGCTTTATTTCTTATCTACACAAGTGATACGCGAATGAGCTCTTGTTGGAAATATTCAAAACGTGTGGATGAAACATGGTCTCCTTGGTCATTCTCTCTCCCAGAGATGCACCTGTTGCATAGGCCTTTGGACGTTTTCTCATATGCACTTAATATATTATTTTGTCTACTTTTTTAACTTAGCCATATGTCTTAGGGTTTCCACCTGTCAATGCATGTAGATGTAACTCATTTTTTCAGTGCTGCGTGATATTTCCAAGTACATACACAAGCTTATGACGGAGCCGGTTTCCCTTTACTGGTCTATTTATTCACCCAACAGCAATGTATATGCCTCACAGAGTTCCATCATGGGGCTAGAATTGGAGGAGCCCAGAGTCTTTGTTCAAGTACATCGTCTTAAAAAAAAATTTAAAGTGTTCCTCCCACCCCCAACTGCCTGGGAACCTCTGCAATACCCCTTCTCACACCAATTCTGCCTTTTTAAAAAAGGCCTTTACATTTCCTATCAGCAGCACTATAACCAATGCTGTGGGCTCATCCCCACTTTGTGGTATTGCTGAGTAGTGGGCGGGCGGGGGGTGTGTTCGCAGAGGGAGTGGGGGAGGCAGGCAGGGAAGGAAGGAAGGCATGAGGTATCTCAGTAAGAGTGGTGGCACCAGCAGCTTTTGAAAGCTGACGGTCAGTCGCCCCACCCTTGGAAAGCCTGGCATATGGCAGGAAATATTGCTTTAAGGGTTCGTCTGCAGAGAATACTGTTTTAAAGATACACCTGCATGATGTCTGAAGGCTGGAGCAAAACCAGATGCTGTCGGAAATTTAAGGCTGTGATTTTCTTATTTGTTTGGAAGAGTAGGGACTCCAGCGCATTTTTAAATAACTTTCCTTTCCCTTCCATTGCTTAGGTTTGTTTAATAAAAGTTGGTTTCACCCGATAGTGACAGGATTAAAATGCAAAGTCATGCGTGCTTAGAGTCAATTTATATCTGTGTGGAAAGTTATTATTATTATTTTTTTTTTTTGCCTAAAGAGGCTATATATCACGCTGGGCATTCCTACTGCCAGGAATCTGAGATCGTTTTATTTGAAATGTGGTTCTCCTTGGTTGGTCTCAGAAGCTCTTCGGGGCATGGGGGTGGGGGTGCCAGCTGATGATGTTGTCTGCATTTATTGTGAAAAACTTAGAGGATGGAATAAAAACTTCATCTCAGCTGAGAGGGAATGAGGTCTAAGCATTACTGTTACCCAGACCCCTTTGTCATTTCCACAATGAGAACTTATTTTAGAGACGTTCGTTTGGATGGGAGGAGTCTGTGTAGCTAATTAACAATCCCCGTCCTCCCAGACTCCAGCAGAATGGCAGAAAAGTCACTTTAGCACAAAGGCGTAGACAATAAACACAGAAACAAAAAGGGTAGGAGAGGGGACTGTGTCAGGGGAGGGTCCATTGGCAGCCTTTTTCAAGTGGGAAAATGGAAGCGAGATGGTAACTCGTTAAGTTAGGGGAAGGGGCAGAATCTGGAATCTTAGAATTTCTAGAAGGGACATGAAGAAGAAGCCAGCCAGCGGAAGCAGCAGGTGGGGGTCGGGGCCAAGGAGGACCAGGTGACAGTAGGAAGAGTCACCCGCGGAAGGTGGGGGTCGGGGCCAAGAAGGACCGGGTGACGGTAGGAAGAGTCACCCGCAGCAGGTGGGGGTCGGGGTGAGGGGGGAGGACCGGGTGACGGTAGGAAGAGTCACCCGCAGCAGGTGGGGGTCGGGGTGAGGGGGGAGGACCGGGTGACGGCAGGAACCGTCCCCCTGCTGGTTACTTCTCCTGCCTCAGCCTCTCCAGGAGGCACACGCCGCAGGAGGTGAGGACGGGAAACATGACAGATGCAGACAGATAGCTTGTGACAGGAATATGAATAAATGAAGTTAGATTGCAAACCAAATGTAGTTTGTCCACAACATAACTTACTTTGGATCAAGAAATTACTTTATGCATATGATTGGTGTTTTGTGTGTGTGTGTGTGTGTGTGTGTGTGTGTGTGAGAGATATGTGTGGTGTGGTGTGTGTTTTACGTACACAACATACACAACATGTGTTGTCTGTGTTATATGCATGTTGTGTGTGTTGTATCTATTGTCTGTACTTGGGGTGTAAGGTTTGGTGTTTGTTGTGTATTGTGTGTAGGGTATATTGTGTGTATATTGTGCATGTTGTATGTGGTGAGTGCGTGGTGTGGTATGTGGTATGTGTGTACTGTGTGTGGGATGAGTGTGTTGTGTGTGGTATGTGTGTGGTGTGTATAATGTGTGTGTATTGTGTGTGGGGTGTATTGTGCGTGTTGTATATACTGTGTGTGTGCATTGTGTATATTATTTGTGACATGTATGATATATGTTGTGTGTGTTGTGTATATAGTGTGTGTACTGTGTGGGGTGAGTGTGTGTATGGTATGTGTGTTCTGTATGTAGTATGTAGTGTGTGTTGTGTACTGTGTATGTTGTATGTGGTGTATATGTGTTGTGTGGTATATATGTGGTGGTGTATTGTGTGTGTGGTGTATATGTGGTGTGTGTGGTGTGTGCTTTGTGTTTGTGGTGTAAATGTGGTGTGTGTGTTGTGTGCTGTGTGTATATTGTGTGTGTGTAGTGTGTGTGGTGTATATGTGGTGTGTGTGGTGTGTGCTGTGTGTGTAGTGTGTGTGGTGTATATGTGGTGTGTGTGTTGTGTGCTTTGTGTGTGTGGTGTAAATGTGTGTGTGTTGTGTGCTATGTGTGTATTGTGTGTGTGTGGTGTATATGTTGTGTGTGTGTTGTATGCTGTGTGTGTATTATGTGTGTGTGGTATGTGTGGTGTATATGTGGTGTGTGTGTTGTGTGCTGTGTGTGTATTGGGTGTGTGTGGTGTGTGTGGTGTATATGTGGTGTGTGTATTGTGTGCTGTGTGTGTATTGTGGATGTGGGGTGTGTGTGGTATGTGTGGTGTATGTGGTGTGTGTATTGTGCAGGGTGAGTGTGTGATGTGTGTGGTGTGTGTGTTGCTTATATTGTGTGCAGCGTGTGTGGGGGGGTGTGTTGTGGGGGGAATGTAGCATCTACATCTTGCCACCGTTATCTCTCACAGCTTTTCTCCAACAGCATTCTTTTCATTTCTTCTAATTTTTACCAAACACAATATCCACGTTCCCACTCTCTCTTCCTCTGACTTGCCTGCCACGGAAGTCAGGTTCAAGCCCGCCCTCTCCGTGACGCCCATCCACCTTGACCTTATCGGTCCTGTGTCCTCTGCACCTGTGGCCCGAACTTCCCTTGCATCTAGCGTGCGTGGTCTTGGATTGCTGTTTTGCTTTAAATTGCTTTCTGTTCAGCTAGGACTTGTGTCCTACTGTAAACGTTGTGTGTTATCGACTCTCGCGTCCGTGTCACAAGGTGAGGCTCTACCTCCTCCTGCGACAGCACGGCTAGAGAAGAGGGGCACGCAGTACTTCCTTAGCAGGCAGAGCTGACCCGGCTCGGAGACCGCAGTTTGGTTTCGTGGACTCAGAGTTCAGCCCTGCGTGGGCGTGTGCTGATCCAAGATCTAACCTGACGGAGTTCGTGTGCTTGTTTTAGTAAAGTCCTCAACAGACCCGTTCTTTTTCTGTAGTGGTTTTATTTTAAAATAATTTTAGAGTTACCGAAAGTTGCAGAGAGTACTAAAGTATCTTTTCAGATAATACATAAATACATATGTGTTGTTAATTTAACGTCACTACATGTAAAGTCAATGAATTTTACATGTGATTCCTTCCACTGCCAAGCACCTTGTTCTTCCAAAGTCAGAATCAGAATCTTCGAAATAGCCCTTTATAAAAGAATTTTTGTTCAGTCCACAGTTGTCACTATCAGTCCACAACTGTTTTGATCTCCACTGGAATATGGGTATACTTCAGAAACTCCCCACCTGTATTCTTTGGGATCCACTTTCTTACTTTAGAACCATGTTTAGGGTCAGAGAAGATGGATGTGCCTGGTTCTCAATTTCAGACACCCTCTTAACATGAATGAGTTCAAATCATATTCACCCCTGAGCGATCACGCCCTAGAACTGTACAGATTGTTGGGGTACGCCACCACCTGAGGTTTACAACATGACACGTTAGGTCTCTCACATAGTTTCAGCAGATCCGTGTCCCAGAGTTCTTTCCCTTGGGCCTAACACATCGTCCTGTGAGTAAAGGAAACCACGCAAATACTCTACAAGGTGTTCCTGACAATGTAAGTCTTCAGGAAAAGTCCCATCGGGATAGACCTCAACAAAACATAAATATACTTTTAACTAAAACAGAAACGAAAATTGCTTTGTGACTTTCCTTTATTCTAAAACACATGTGGATATTGTCTGTGTCAGTAAATATACACCTATCTGATTATTCTTAATGGCTGCAAAGAAAGGACAAATGGACCATAATTTGTAAAACAGATTCCTTGTTTAAGCTGTTAAGACGTGGATGTATGGTGTTTATAATTTTTTCCTATTTAAAAAAATGTAGCGATGCTAATGTCGTTAAATATTTATATATTTCCCTGTGTGTTTTCTTGGTGACGACGTCTGGAAGTCACTGAGTGGAAGGGGAAAGCGTTTTTAAAGACTTCCGATGCCGTTGCCAGCTCACCCCGCAAAGCTTTGGTCTCTGCATCAGCTGCACATGAGTGTTCGTTTCAGTTGACTCCTGACCACACTGGGCATTATCTTTTTCATGTTTTCACACTGGTTGCCAAAAATTGTGTTTTTCCTTCTCCAATGGTTTGTATATATTTGGTGACTAGTGAGAGTGAACACTTTTTTTTTTTTTTAACGTTCAGTAACTTAGTATCAGACGTTAAGTAGGTGAAACCCTCAAGCCTCAGTGAGTGACAGGATGCTAGGTGTAGAAAGCATCACAGAATGACCTTCAGGGCAGTGGGGAGACCGGGGATCCGACAAATGGGATCTCAAGAAACACTAGTAGAAAAATGCACGAGTGGACTTTGGGACGCATTAAAGATGAGGAGCCTCCTTCCGCACCAGCCTGAGTTTGGGGTGCTCAGAGGATATGCAAATGGAGAATTTCAGGGGCAATTTAATAACACCCCCTGACCCTGGCTGACCATCTCTCCAGCAATTCTGCACCTTCACCTGTCTGAAGTTATGAGTCATCTGGGAAAATTATATGCCAGGAGGGAGGGTTTCCTTCTTGTCCGTTGCCACTGTCCGCCCCCTCCTGCTGCAGGCTGCTTACTCTCTCTGCTTTGCGTCATCTATTTCTTCTACTTCACGGGCTCGTTCCCCTGGGCACCCAAGCAGCCTGTTTGTTTCCCACCTTTAAAGGACCTTATAGACTAATAAGCAGGTGGAAGGGATTTGTCCTCAAAAAATTAAAAATAGAGCTACCCTACGACCCAGCAATCGCACTGCTGGGTATGTATTCAAAGGATACAAAAACGCTGACTCGAAGGGGCACAGCCTCCCCGGTGTGATAGCAGCCCCTACCAACAATAGAAAGAACTCAGATGTCCATCGACTGATGAAGGGATAAAGAAGATGTGGAATGCTACTCGATGATGAAGAAGAATGAAATCATGCCATTTGCAACAACATGGATGGAAGCGGAGTGTATTATGGTAAGTGAAATAAGCCAGAGAAAGACAAATATATGATTTCACTCATTTGTGGAATTTAAGATACAAAGCAGATGGCCACAAAGGAAGGCAAAGAAAATAGGATAAAAGCAGAGAGGGAGGCAAACCGTAAGAGACTCTTAAATACAGAGAACAATCTGAGGGTTGCTGGTGGGGAGGTGGGGGGGGGATGGGCTAAATGGGGGAGGGCACTTGTTGAGATGAGCACTGGGTGTTACATGGAAGTGATGAATCGCTGCGTTCTGCTTCTGAAATCACTATGATGCTATATGCTAACTAACTTGTTACTTGTCTACGAGTGTTACTGTACTGTTCTCAATTGCTATTTACTTTTCACTCTTTAAAATGTGACCTATGATGTAAAAAGTAAATAAAATGTGAGGTATAATGTAAAAAGTAAGTAAGTAAATAAAGTCTGAGATATAATGTAAAATATAACAAGCATGTAAGAGTACATGAAACACAACTGTATTTGTTTATACTTATATGTACGTGTTGGTTACATAAATGTATGTTTAGAGATCGATGTCTAAACTACGACATCACCAGCACCTTTGAAATTCCCTGTGTGATGTTCCTGAGTCACACATCCTTGTCCCTGTGGAAATAACCACTTTTCTGAGCTTTGTGATAATCATCCCTTTCTTTGTAGTTTTCTCAGATTTTATGTCTCCCTAAGCTAACTGTATAGTTTCTAGTTTGTCTGTTACATAGGACATATCATCATATGCATCCTAAATTAGTTTGCTGTTTTTGTTTTGGGGGCTTTTCTTTTTTGTGCTCAACATTATTGAATTTCTGTTGTGCTGATGTGGGTAGCTGAATTATGTTCAAAGTATAATACGCCATTACATGGATATATCCAGACTATTTCTCTTTTGTACACTTGAAGGGTATTGATGTCATTTCCACTTTTTCTCCTCTTTTATTGTTAATGCAGAACATGCTTCTGTGAATATTGTCGTCACTTACTACAAGAGATTATCCAGGAATTTAAATGGTGGGTAATAAGATGGTCCATTCTCAGGCTAACTAGATATTGCCAGTTTTTCTGGAAGGCTGTTCTACAAAGTGTGTTGCCCAAAGCATTCCATAAGTATTTCCGCTGCTCCACGCTCTTGAGAACGGTGGCATCAGCAGGCTTCTTAACTTTCCAGCTGATTGATAGGAAATGCCGATTCCCTGTGGTTCTAATGTGCATTTCCCATATTGCTAAAAAGATCAATCATCTTTTTAAAAGATGTTTATTTATTTATTGAGAGAAAGAGGGAGAGAGAGAGAATGTGTGTGCTCAAGGGAGGGTCAGAGAGAAAGGGAGGGAATCCCAAGCAGGCTCCACACTCAGCAACGAGCCTGATGCGGAGGCATGGGCACTTGATCTCGCGCCCATGAGAGCATGACTTGAACCCAAGTCAAGAGTCAGATGCTTAACTGCAGGTGCCCCAAGGTTAATCGTCTTTTCAAATGTTTGTTGGCCATCTACATTTCTTCTTTTGTAAAATTCCTTGTTTGCATCTTTTTGGTTGTTTCTCTTTTCTTATTGAACAATGTGCGTTCTTTTTATCCTGTGGTATCCATAATATTATATATATTGTATATACCCTCAGCCACTTAACGTCTTATACTTTTACCTTCTTTGTGGCATCTTTTTATGAGCAAGTGTCATTAATTTTAATACAGTCCAATTTATCAATCTTATATTTTATGAGAAATGGTTTTTGTGTCTTGTTTAAAAAAAACCCTTGTCTACCTTGAGGCCATAACTCTCTTCCATATTTCTCTTAATGTTTCACAGTTGTGTGTTTTATAACCAAGCTGAAATCTATCAGTCAAGTACAAATGAAGCAAACGGTCCAGTTGCAATGCGGAGGTTGGAATTGTAGAAGTTCAGTCACATGCTGAAATGGTCAAAGTCTAAAATTAACCAATTATGGGGCGCCTGGGTGGCTTAGTCGGTTAAGCATCCAACTTTTGCTTAGGTCATGATCTCTCAGTTCGTGGGTTCGAGCCCCGCGTCGGGCTCTGTGCTGACTGCCGGCTCAGAGCCTGGAGCCTGTTTCAGCCTGTGACTCCCTCTCTCTCTGACCCTCCCCTGCTCACGCTGTCTCTCTCTCTCTCTTAAAAATAAATAAAACATAAAAAAAAATTAACCAATTACTTTATTCGACAGCTAGAAAATAGAAGGACTCCGAGGCCCCATTCCTTCCCCACCACACCAACGCTATCTTCTTATGCTACCAGTTCTTCTGTTTGCTCACTTACCACCACTTTGCTCTTCATTCCTTCTTTCCTCTCAAACCTTCCATCTGGATCTCTCGCTGTCTTCTTTTTTTTTTTTTTTGCTTTTAGGCATTTCTGAAGGACACAGACGACTTCTCAGTCCTTGAAAATGTTTCTACTTTGCCCCTGTTCTTAAAAGGTATTTTCACTGCTCTGTAATTATACAGTGATGGTCATTTTGTGACGGTACTGTTCCATTGTCCTCTGGCCTCCATGGTTCCTGTTGAGAAATCATCTGAAACCCTAACTGCCACTTTATTAAAGACAATCAGTCTTTCTTCCTGTTTCTCTTTTGTTTTTACCCTGTTTTTCTCTCTGTCATTGATGTTCTTCAGTTTTTCTATAATGTATCCAGGTACAGGTGTCTGGGGTTTGTATGTATTAAGTACGTGTGTGTGTGTGTGTGTGTGTGTATGTATATATATTAATATATGTAGACGTGTGTATATAGATGTCTTTGTGGAAAGTTCTCAGTAAATATGTCTCCAAATATTGTGTCTTCTTCGCTGTCTCCCCATTACTTCTGGAGCTCCAGTTAAGCACATTCCTCTCCTCCACGTCCCTTCCACTTCTCTTTACTTCTCTTTCGTATTTTACAGAACACGGTGACAGGCATTGAGGGAGTGGAGTGGCAAGGCGTAAGAGCGTTTCAGAGCGAAGAGTACGTGCTCACTCCCGCAAAGTCGTGAGGAGGCTCGCGTAGTTAGTGCTCCCAGAGTGAAGGGGCAGGAGCGAGATGAAGCAGAGACGTGGGCAGGGACAGGTTGTTCAGGGTCTGTAGCCAGTGAGAACCATTCCAGGGTCTACAGAGATGGTGAGAGGATAAGATCTGTGCACGGAGAAACTCACTTGGCTTTTGAAAGAGAGAATGGACTGAAGGAAGCCCAGATAAGAGGTCAGGAGACTAACGAAGAGGCTACTGTAGTGTCCAGGCAAGGAACTAAGCACCAAGGTGCTGAGAGGTGAGAGGAAGAGAGTGAAGTAGAACTGGAGACGTCTAGGAGACAAAAATCAACACAAGTCTGCGTTTTGGAAGTTCTGGCTCGAGGATGAGAATGGAACAGAAACACAGGTCATACTGTGACACAGAAGGAATAAGAGAAGTCATTATTTTCAGATCATATCCCTAGGGAGTCTCAAATCAACTAAAAATCTGTTTGCCTTGGGGAAGTTATTTATGAGCCCAAATTTTCCGTGTACCTCACTCTCTGGGTGGCTGTCTCCCCTCTGTTCTCTCCTCAGACCTTTTCTCTCTTGCTCAGACTGCTGTCAACCTCACGATCCACTCGTGACCACGCTATAAAAGCAGCCAGGAGGGAAGATCCATATGCTGCCATCACCACCCCTGCCCATGCCCTCGGGGTCCATCTTTCCCCCCGTTCCTGCAGATGAACTGTCCACACCAGGGCACGCCCTCCACTGTGCACTGGCTTCCAGTCCCTTTGCCCCTCAAATCCCTTTCTCTCAGCATCGTCATTTCCCCACTCTACTAGATCATCCCCATCAGTGTAGAAATATGTGGTTTTTCTCCTTTAAGAAAGACCCTCTGAGCCCACGTGCCTACCCAGCCGCTACTCTACTTCTCTTCTGTTTGCACTTGTACTTCTCAACAGAGTTGTCCGTGGCCGCTGTCTATGGTTTTTCCCTTCCCGTTCTCCCTTGAATACACTTACTAGGCCTCTGCTCCTACCCCACCACCACTGGACCTGCCGTCATTAAAGTCATACATGGTAGGCATGTTGCTAACTCCACGTGGGCCATGGCCAGTGGCTGAATGAGTGGCCCAGGGGTATATATCGCCCTCGAAGCAGGACAAACTCTGTGTGTGAGCTCCACTCCCAAGCCTCTGTGTGGGACCAGACTGGAGCCCGTCTCCAGGAAACCACATTGTTGCTTGGCCTTCTTCCTGCTCTGTCCCACTTCCTAGGCCCCCTTCTCCCAAGGTCACTACGTACACCTCACACCTCTTGAACCGAGATCCTCTGCCAGGCGCTGCTCTAGCAGCCCAGCGTAAGACAGGTCCTATGTGCCTCATCACTGGATGTCCAGGCAAGACTTTCCACATCTGTGTCAAATATTAAATGTTCCTACTGTCATAATTAACCTTGGCCAAGTTGCCGGTCTGAAATTTTTAGTTAAGAAGTTCTGCCTTCGTCCTTCTGTCTCCCTGACCTACTTTTACTCAGATGAGGGTATCTTGCTATTAAAATGTTAACTACCCTCCAGCACAGTTCCCAGTAATTAATACAGATCTGGCACACGGAACGTATTCAATCAATATTTTGAATGAAGGAATTATTTAACTCAACCCTCTGATGGGCTGTACCCATTTGCCTCATAGTCTCCTTATTTCAGTTCGTCTTTTACTTCCTAGGATCTATAACCTTGAATAGATGCTGGCTTCTGCTTTTACCTAAGTGGGACATAAGCCAAAAAGACAAATCTCTCATTCTGAAAGTTAAGCTCCTTGAGAATGTGGAAAGGGTTTTGCACAGATGCCTTCTCACAACAGTCTGTCATGGTTGGGAGGAGCTTTAGGCCCTTGATGCCAGCCACTTCTTGCTCTCATCTTTCCATCACGTGATGAGGTAACACCGGCATGCACCCGACGCACGCACATAGTGAGGCAACAAATATTAGTGTTCCAAGGCACTAAGGTTTGAGGGACCGTATTACTCAGCGTGGATACTCAACAATCTACAGTGACTAAGTAAAGTGCTTGTGTCTGCTCCTGGGGAGGCATTTGGGTTTAAGAGATGTAAGATCAGACGTCGTTCTGAACAAAAAGTTCAGGAATGGGAAGGGACAGAGGTCTGAGTCGACACCGACTAAAAACCAGGGTCAGATTAGAAGCTAGTTTTAGGAGAACAAGAGCGACTCCAATGTTGACCAAAAAAATAAAAAATAAAAAATCGGCCCTTGACAGCCGAGCAACCTTCACACCACATATCCTAAGTTCAGGAACTAAGAAGAGATCCTCGTGTTTTGCTTCCCTACATAAGCACTGTTGTGATTTGTTTATAGAACCTAAATGTTTCCTGGACAGGAACCTTTTCAAATGCATATTTCCAATCCTCTTTAAAATGCCTTTTCCCCCATAAGCGTGTACTACCTTTTTTTAAATTTTTTTTTTAACGTTTTATTTATTTCTGAGAGAGAGACAGCGTGAGCAGGGGAGGGTCAGAGAGAGAGGGAGACACAGAATCTGAAACAGACTCCAGGCTCTGAGCTGTCAGCACAGAGCCCTACACGGGGCTCAAACCCATGAACCATGAGATCATGACCTGAGCTGAAGTTGGACGCTTAACCGACTGAGCCACCCAGGCGACCCAAGTGTGTACTACCTTTTGATTTCACTTGCATTTTCTCCTATCTGCCAGGATCAGGATTTCCTATCTTTCCTGTTAGGTTGTGTGAAGCCCTCCTTCTCTGATGACAGGTAGGGAGGGGGAGAAATCTTGGAGGGGCGTCATAGTCTGTGGTCCTTTTCCCCACAAGGGTATAAAATAAGAGAATGAGGGAAATGCCCTTAATTGAAATGGATACATTGATAATATGTCAAGACATGTTAGAGACTGAGGCCCTTGAAGTGGAAAAACGAGGAAGTGGGGGTAGTCACTCAGCTTTATTATTTGTAAGTATAGGGACAAAGTAATGTCTTTATAAATGGGTCAAAGGCAGTAACCATATCACAGAAAAACAAAGCTCCTTTTGCAGCCCATTCCATAGAGCGTGTCTTCAGGCTGAATTCTGGAAGAGATGTGTGGAAACTGTGCTGGACTCGGACCTACCTTCTCTTGGCAAAAGGGGTATCTGGCTTCCCTGGGTCCTGCCTACTAAATACCAGTAGTTCCCCTTCAACTATTGTGGAAATCAGAAAATACTCCCACAAATATTTGAAACTGTCTTCTGATGGCAGTGTCCCCACTGGAAATCACTGCTCTCTTACCTTCTCTAAGCTTCAGCCTGCCATTCGGAGGATGTGAGGAGTCCTTGAGCAAGACTCCACCCTCAGCTCAAGAAAGGAGCCGAAGCCATAGCCTAAGGCAGTCAGTGCATTGTATTCTCTGGTGACAGTGGTTGGTTTAGGGTACTTGAGTCACTTGGAGTCAATGACACGGAAGGGAGTTTTAGCTTAGCGTCTTGGGAAGGAGACCCTGGTCTTCCCGGGCCACTTGAATGAGAGGTTGTAGGGGGTGGGGCTGCCGGAGTCATTTTGCTTCTTTTGGAGCCCAGTAAAAAACCCAGGGGGAGGCACAGTGACTCTGGGATACCTCTAGATGGTTCTTTCCGTGACGTAAGTCCTGCTAGCCTTGAGAAGGAGGACACTACCTTTCTACTTTACGGTTGGGATGAAGGGAGCACAGTCCATGAAGACCTCGTGTATGCGATCTGTGGTCCCAGTACTTTCATAGACTAGTTTTCTTGTACTGCCTTTATCCCCAAACCAGTTACGTGTCCCCAGGGCTACATCCTGTACCCTTATGGGAGGGAAGGAAAGACGGTGAACACACAGGTGCACAGAAGCACTTTCCCGGTCCTGACTATTTTGTTGGCTGGCTGTCTCCCGCCCCCCACCCCCCGAATCTAATTTCCATAAGGGACAAGAAGTTTCACCTGTTTTGCTTACCGCCGCATTATCAGCGCCTAGGACAGTGCCACAGAGCCATGCGGAGAAGGTAAGTTTTGGTTCCTGCTTTTCTATATTTGCCACCTAAATGGTTACTGATATTTACTCATGTTCACTCCCTTTCTGCTTTTTAAGTTTTTATTATAGCATATTTCAAATATCTGTAACACAGAGGAAATCTAAATCCTGTAATTCCTCTTTACCTGTCTCCACTCTCCCTCTCTGCCCCCTCACTAGATTATATTAAATAAAATCCCAGAGACTTGCACGCACCCCTTTTTAGCAACTTCTCTCATTTCTGGGATCCAACTTCCTTGTTTATTTCTCATTCTTTCTAGCCACTCCATCTTGGTCTCTGGTCTTATGCATGGCTTGCTGGGGGTTCCTCATCTGGAGGTCAGGGGCATGGGTCTTTATTTAATTTCTCTGCACTCCTGGACCAGTCATTGAGTCAAGGCTGTTGCGGGGGTGGGGAGCACGCCCGTGGGCGAGGTCTTCAACGGAGGTAGGGTGACTGCATGGCTCACAGCGCCCACGACAGTCCACTCCTCGGGCTCCTGCGTGTGTTACCTTCCTGGATGAGTTCTGGGCACAGACTCCTCCAAACTTTGCTTGGCCCCTTTTCTTAGAAGTCGTAAGAGGGAGGTTGGTAGGATGTGTCTTTGTCCATTCAGACGGCCACAGCCAAATCCCATAGGCTAGGAGCCTTATATACAGCAGAATTCTAATTCTCGCAGTTCTGGGGTCTGGAAGTCCAAGATCAAGGCCCCGGCAGATGTCTGGTAAGACCTTCCTGGTTCATGGATGTGGTTCTTCTCGCTGTGTCCACATGGTGGGAGGGGCAAGGGGGCTCTGTGGGGTCTCTCTTATAAGGCGCTAATCCTGTTCACCAGGGCTCCACCCTCATGACCTAATCGCCTCCCACAGGCCTCACCTAATATGAAGGTTAGGTGTCAATACATGTGAATTTGGGGGACACAGACTTTAGTCTGCAGCGGGATCAAATACATATTCTGCAGCCGATCTTGAGATTGCAAGTGCCACTCATTGTCTCCTCCTCGGTTACCAGTTCCAGAGGGCCTCCCCCTCAATCGGCCCCTCTGCGGGGACAGGTTGCTTACCTGGTGAAGGGACCTCCATTCCCGAGAGGGTCATGCCCTTGCGACAGCACTCTACTTAGGCTGTGGTCGCTGCATTTATCCACTTAACCTGTAGCATTGGTCATGAGGGCACTGAGAGCCACCCAGTGCCTTATGGGCACCAGATTTATTCTTCCTAGCGCCCCCCTGTGTCAGAGCAGGGCACTGCCTCTTTATGATAAGGGTCAAGGGTCAGTCCCTGAGCCAGGATGATCTCTTATTTTCTGGCCTGACGGATTTAGGGCATGATGAGATTAAAGTGCGCAGGCGTGGGGCGCCTGGGCAGCTCAGTCCGTGAGGCATCCAATTTTTGGTTTCGGCTCAGGTCATGATCTCAGGTTCTTGGGCTCAATCCCCACATCAGGCTCTGTGCCGGCAGTGCAGAGCCTGCTTGGGATTCTCCCTCTGCCCTTCCCTGGGTGCTCTGTCTCTCAAAATAATAAATAAACTTTAAAAATAAATAAAAATAAAGTGCCCCGGCGCTTGCGTTCTCGAGTATCCCACTTTTCCGGCACGTGATTTCCCCAACGAACGACGGTAGATCTTGGCAAAAGGGGATGAGACTCCTTACCGTGGTTACTTGCCATGGGGACTCGTGAGGCCCTGACCTCCCATTAACTAGCGGTTTTGGGTCAGAAAACCGGCGCAGGGGCTGAGCTCTATTTCCTCACGTCTCCCACGCGCTGTGCCACCAGGGCTGGCATTTCATTCCGACTTCGGAGGGGCCGTGATTTCCCCAGAGCCCCAGGGGTCACCCCGTCAGCGTGACGCAGCCACCTCCGGGGCCCTTGCCGGGGTGGCCCCCGCACGTGGCCGCCGAGCCCCCGCAGAAGCCGGCGCTCCCTCCATCACCCTCAGGACCCAGTCCCGTAAAGAGCCTCCTGCGTGGCTGGTGCGCGGGCGCTGCACCCTGCAGGCCCTTGGGGCCCAGGCCCTCTGCTCCCCCAGTGTGTCCCACCCTGTGTTGTCTGCCCCCAACTCCAGGCATCGGTCCCGTGGGAGGTGTGGGTGGCGGTAGGTCCTTCTGGGGCTTGTCTTGCAGTGTGGAGACCTCCCTGACTTGGGTTCCAGCAAGGGATGACAGGGGAGGGGGCCGCCCTTCCCCCCACCTCATCCCCCACCCCGTGTGGGGTCCCCAGGTTTCAGCCATCAGCATTAACTCCCAGGGCCCCGTCCAAATCGCAGGCTCCCGCCCACCCCAGCGAGGCCCAGGGCACTGACGAGCAGATGCGCGGACGGAGTGTTCAGATGCGTCGGAGCGCGGCTGTCGGAGACATCGATCTCTTCGGATCTCACCCGCGGGGCTCTCTTTGCTTCCAGGGGTGATTCACAGCCCCGGGCCTCCCAGGGGCTTCCTCTAGCGGGTCACTGACTCAGCAAAAGCCACCGGTTGGTTGCCTTGTTCTCATGAGCGCTTACATCCTCCTCAGGAGCGGCACCTTTCCCGAGTCCCCAGAGCCCGAGTGTTGCGCCGGCCAGCACCTGCTGTCGCCCTCGCACCTACCCCAGTGAACCACCAGTCACCCCAGTGAACCACCACCCCTCCCCGGAGAGCCGCCCACCCGGGATGCGCCTTCACTACCCGTCCGCAGACGGATGGGCCACTCTGCACTTGGACTTCAGAGTCCGCAGACGGATGGGCCGCTCTGCACTTGGACTTCAGAGTCCGCAGACGGATGGGCCGCTCTGCACTTGGACTTCAGAGTCCGCAGACGGATGGGCCGCTCTGCACTTGGACTTCAGAGTCCGCAGACGGATGGGCCGCTCTGCACTTGGACTT
>JAESUZ010005230.1:0-67478 GCA_017311185.1 Proteles cristata cristata
GTGTGCACTGTGTGTGCACTGTGTGTGGGTGTGTGTGTGCAGGTGTATGTGCAGGTGTGTGAGTGTGTACTGTGTATGTGTCCACAGTGTGTGCACAGTGTGTATGCAGGTGTGTAACTGTGTGGGGGTGTGTGTGCGGGTGTGTGCACTGTGTATGTGTGCACAGTGTGTGTACAGTGTGTGTGCGGGTGTGTGCACTGTGTGTGCACTGTGTGTGCGGGTGTGTGCACTGTGTGTGCACAGTGTGTGTGTGGGTGTGGCGCAAGGCACCCCCTAAGTGTCCTCTTTTTTTTTTAGTTTTTCCTAACGTTTTATTTTTTTTTGAGAGAGACAGAGCGCCAGTGGAGGAGGGGGAGGGAGGGAGACACAGAATCCAACGCAGCTCCAGGCTCCGAGCTGTCAGCAGAGCCCGACACGAGCTCCAACCCACAAACTGCAAGATCATGACCTGAGCCGGTCGGATGCTTAACCGACTGACCCCCCAGGCGACCCGAAAGTGCCCCCTCTGCTACCCCTCACGAGCCATCTCACACGTGAGGAAATGGAGACACTCAGAGGTGGTGCGACTTGCCCAAGGTCACTTAGCTACGCGTTCCAGGGCTAGATTCCGGCTCAGGCAGGCGTCCTCGAGGCCGTCCTTCCCCACCACGCGGCTGTGCAGCCTCCCAAACACTTTCCTCAGCACCCTCTTCTTTTTTTTTTAATCTTTTTAATGTTTTATTATTGAGAGACAGAGTCAGAGCACAAGCATGGGTGGGGCAGAGAGAGGGAGACACAGAATCTGAAGCAGGCTCCAGGCTCTGAGCTCATCAGCACAGAGCCTGATGCGGGGCTTGAACTCATGAACCGGGAAATCATGACCTGAGCTGAAGTCAGACGCTTAATCGGCTGAACCAGCCAGGTGCCACCTTCAGCACCCTCTTCTGTCCCTGGGCCCAGGTGACCTTGCGCAGGCTCCGTGTCCGCATCCCGCTCACCCAGAATGGGGGCCATCGGGACTGGCTCCAAGATCTCGCTGATCCCTGCACTAACGCTGGGGAAGACTGCCCCCTTCTGCAGGGTAAATACGGACTCAAACGCGTAGAGGGACACCGTGTGCAAACACGGAAAGCCAGAGCGCTGGGGTAGCCCTGGCCGGCCACGCACTTCTGGCCCCAAAGCAGCTGCTGAGACCCTGAGTCTCAGGACTTTGGAAAGTGACCACCCAGGTTCGGATGAGGGCCGGGGGCGTGAGGGTGGGCCCTACCCGGGAACCACTGATGTCCTTATAAAAAAGAAAGAGGAAATTTGGACATAAAGCCGTGCGCACGGAGAGGACACCGCCTCGGCGGCAGGGAGTGCCTGAGGCCACCGGACGGAGGGGAGCCGCCTGGGACGGATTCTCCCTCGCTTCCGTCCGAAGGAACCGGCGGGTCAGCACCTGCTTCCTGGCCTTCCGGCCTCCAGAACTCAGAACACAGGGAATGTGGGCTGTTTCAGCCTGTTCGCGGTGCTTTGCAGCAGCGGCCTCAGCAACGGCCACAGCGCAAAGAAATGCGGGGCTGTGCGCAGCGTGGGAGGGGGACGGGGCCCCCGCGGGCGCTCCCTGCACACACACTACAGTCACTCCAGGGCCGACTGCCCACTCCACGCTTGGTCTTTGAGATGAGGTCCTGCCTGCAGGCGAACTTCAGTTCTCTTCTTCTGTTTTTTTATAAGTGGTTTATTTTGAGAGAGAGCGTGAGGAAGAAGAGCAGGGGAGGGGCAGAGAGATGGGGATGGGGAGAGAGAAAGAGAGAGAGACAGAGAGACAGAGAGACAGAGAGACAGAGAGAGACTCTGCTGTTAGCACAGACCCCAATGCAGGGCTCGATCCCACAACTGTGAGATCATGACTTGAGCCAAAATCAAGAGTTGGATGCCTAACTGACTGAGACACACAGGTGCCCTCAAGCCTCTCTGTATTTATTTATTTAGGTATTTATTTAATTTTTTTTTTAATTTTTTATGTTTTATTTATTTCTAGGAGAGAGAGAGAGAGAGACAGCGCGAGCAGGGGAGAGTCAGAGAGAGAGGGAGTCACAGACTGAAACAGGCTCCAGGCTCCGAGCTGGCAGTCAGCACAGAGCCCGACGCGGGGCTCGAACCCACGAACCGCGAGATCATGACCTAAGGGAAAGTCGGACGCTTAACCGACTAAGCCACCCAGGTGCCCCAGTATTTATTTAATATTAAACTGAGTCAAAGTTGGACGGACGCCAAACAGACTGAGGCAGGCGCCCCAGACACAGCCCATCCGTACAGCAGTTTCTCTGCAGCTCTGCATCGACTGCTTTCTCCTTACTGTAAAATGAAGTTAACAGGGTCGCCTGGGGGGCTCAGTCGGTCAGGTGTCCAGCTCTTGACTTTGGCGCAGGTGGTGATCTCAGTTTCGTGAGCTCGAGCCCTGTGTTGGGCTCTGTGCTGGCAGCACAGAGGCTGCTTTGGATTACCTCTCTCCCCCTCTCTGCCCCTTCCCTACTCACGCTGTCTCCGTCTCTCTCAAAATAAATAAATAAACTTAAAAAAATAATAAAATAAAACAAAATGGAGTTAACATATAAAATACTGTTTATGTAATAATAGGATAGTATATATTATTTTTATACTATTTATTAATATTACCAATTGATAATATAATGATGTTATTATAAATTATATCCCTTTTAAAAATTATATCAATGTGAAGTAGTAACAGGTATTATCTTCCTCACAAATGTTATATTTAATATTGTTAAATTTTTTTATATTTTTACACATTAAACAGTAACCTTCCCGGGGCACCAGGCTGGCTCAGTTGGTAAAGTGTGCAACTCTTGATACTGGGGTTGTGAGTTCAAGCCCTGTATGGGGTGTCGAGAATACTTAAATCAAAAACTTAAAAAAAAAAAAAAGGACTAACCATCTTGATCTTCCTCTTCTCTTTCCTTTCGTTCATTGATAATAAGCCTTGTGACAATTTTCTTCAATTTGTCCCTGTTTTTTTACCCTCAGGATTCCTTAGAAATCAAGGTTTGTGTCCTGAAGACTGGCAGCACTTTGCCGAATCAGAGAACCTGGCAGTTAAGCAGGACTTTACGAACGACTGAGTCAACAGACATTCATAAAGGGCCCTAGGGGGCTGTCGTTTGAGCGTCTGACTTCAGCTGAGGTCATGATCTCGTGGTTCGTGAGTTCAAGCCCTGCATCCGACTCGCTAGTGTCAGCACAGAGCCTAGAGCCTACTTCAAACCCTCTGTCCCCCTCTCTGCCCCTCCCCTGCTCATTCTCTCTCTCAAAAATAAACATTTTTTTTAATTAAAAAAGGGATGTTAGACACCGTAGAAATCATTGAACAGTTGATAAAATGGACCACCCAGAGGTGAGGAGCATAAAGTTGAACTGGGATCCACCGGCTCCCAGAAAACATTCCGACTCGTGTTCTGAAAGAGAGAAAGCCAAGAAGAACGTGAAGCAAATTGTTTTGAAAGGCTGGGTTTCAAATGCGGAGCAACTGAGCTGCCTGTTTGTAAACACAGCTATTAAAACGCGCGTGCGACTTAGCTCCCAGTTAAGGCAGCACACAAATGAGTGAGGTCGGGCTTTGTCAGCTAGGAGTCAACAGGACAACAGAGGAGCTCAAAATGAAGTCATTTCTAGCGGAATTGGTTGTTTACGATGATACAGATTTTGCAGTTGTCTGGAACCAACAGGAAGTGAACAACACAATGTTGATCATTTTTCTTTCCAAAAGAACTCCTGGGTAGAGCTCTCGT
Organism: Proteles cristata cristata; assembly: GCA_017311185.1. Taxonomy (NCBI): domain Eukaryota; kingdom Metazoa; phylum Chordata; class Mammalia; order Carnivora; family Hyaenidae; genus Proteles; species Proteles cristata. The sequence continues at coordinate 3,774 of JAESUZ010005230.1, forward strand.
GGGAGACAAGGGGCAGTTATCACAACTGAGCGCCACAGAAGCTACTAAGAGGAGTTAAGGTTTGCGGAGGGCTTATGGTGCGCCCGGGACTGACAGGTGAGTTGTACACGGTATCTCATTGAGTCTCCCCAAGAAATCTGTGAGGTCCTGCATTTATTAAGACTAAGATTCGGGGCGCCTGGGTGGCTTAGTCGGTTAAGCGTCCGACTTTCGCTTAGGTCATGATCTCGCGGTTCCTGGGTTTGAGCCCCGCGTCGGGCTCTGTGCTGACTGCCAGCTCAGAGCCTGGAGCCTGTTTCGGTCTGTGACTCCCTCTCTCTCTGACCCTCCCTGCTCACGCTGTCTCTCTCTGTCTCCTAGAAATAAATAAAACAAAAAAAAAAAAAAAAGACTATGGGGCCCCTGAGTGGCTTAGTCGGTTAAGCGTCCGACTTTCGCTTAGGTCATGATCTCGTGGTTCGTGGGTTTGAGCCCCACGTCAGGCTCTGTGCTGACTGCCAGCACCGAGCCTGGAGCCTATTTCAGAGTCTCTGTCTCCCTCTCTCTCTGACCCTCCCCTGTTCACGCTGTCTCTCTCCTAGAAATAAATAAAACATTTAAAAAAAAAAAAAGACTAAGATCAGTTTACAAGTAACAAAGGCCCAAAATGACAGTGACCTAAATAAGATACATTTACTTGTCTATGACATAAAAATCTGAGACGAAAGGGTCCAGGGCTGGCGTGATAGCTCCATGGTGTTAGGGACGTGACCTTCTTCTGTCTTGGGGGTTTAGTATGCACGTCTTCCATTCTCTATTCCTAAAAGGTCCTCGTGTTCCAGAGGGCTGCTCCAGCTCCAGCCATTACACCTACAATCCTGCTCAGGGGCAGGAGGAAAGAAGGGCGACGCCCCCTAGAAGTTTTCCTTCCACCTTTACCTGCGCCCCCTTGGCCAGAGCTTGGTCATACGGCCACACAGCTGTAGCTGCAAGGGAGGTTGTCTCTATGTGCCTCAAAATAATAAACATTTAAAAATAATAAACAAACAAACAACATCAAGAGAATCAAGAGACAAGCCACAGACCAAGAGAAGATATTTATGAGGGATGCATCTAATAAAAGGGCCATTAACTAAAATATACAAAGAACTCTTAAAACTCAACAATAAGGGAGCACCTGGCTGGCTCAGTCAGTAGAGCATGTGACTACTGATCTCAGGGTTGAGCTTGAGCCCCACACTGGGTGTAGAGATTATTTAAAATCTTAAAGGGGCACCTGGGTGGCTCAGTTGACTAAGCATCCGACTGTGGCTCAGGTCATGATCTCACCGCTCATAAGTTTGAGCTCCGTGTCAGGCTCAGAGCCTGGAGCCTGCTTCAGATTCTGTGTCACCCTCTCTCTCTGTTCCTCCCCCACGCACACTCTTTCTCTCTCTCTCAAAAATAAATACACATTATAAATTTTTTTTTAAATCTTAAAAAAATTCAACAATAAAGAAACAAACAACCTAGTTTAAAAAGTGGGCCAAAGACCTTAATAGAGATCTCAGCAAAGAAGACACACAGGTAGCAAATGAGAATCTGAAAACATGCCCCTCGGGGCGCCTGGGTGGCTTAGTTGGTTAAGCGTCCGACTTTCGCTTAGGTCATGATCTCGCGGTTCGTGGGTTCGAGCCCCGCGTCGGGCTCTGTGCTGACTGCCAGCTCAGAGCCTGGAGCCTGTTTCAGTGTGTGACTCCCTCTCTCTCTGACCCTCCCCTGCTCACGCTGTCTCTCTCTCTCTCTCCTAGAAATAAATAAAACATTAAAAAAAATTTTTAAAAAATAAAATAAAATGAAAACATGCCCCTCATCATGTATCATCAGGAAATGCAAATCCTAACAAGAGTAAGGTACCATCACGTACCTGTTAGAATAGGCAAAATGTGAACACCAAAACCAGCAAATACTGACAAGGATGTGGACCATCTGGAGCCTTGTCCATTCGTGAGAAGACAAAAGGCACGGCCATTTTGGAAGACAGTGTGGAAGTTTCTTACAACACTACACTCCCCGCCATGCAATCCAGGAATTGCGCTCCTTGTTTATCCAAAGGAGGTGAACCCTTATATGTGCACGAGATCCTACACGGGACGTTTGTAGCATCTCTATCCATAATCTGTGGTACATCCAAACAACGGAACCTTTCTCGGCACGAAGAAGAAATGAGCTTTCAAGCCATGGGAAGAAACAGAGGAAAGTGAAATGCACATTCCTCCCCCCGCCCCACCGCTAAACGCACATTCCTCAGTGAAAGAAGCCAGTCTGAAAAGGCCACGTATTGTATGTCTCCAGTTACAGAACATTCTGGTAAAGACAAATAGGATGGAGGCAGTAAAATGGCCAGTGGTTGTCTGAGGTCGACGAATGGGTGAAGTACGGGGGATTTTCAGAGCGGTGAAACTAGCCTGTAGGATGCCATACAGTAGATACAGGTCATTCTACATGTGTCCCAATCCATAGAATTTACACCAGCGGGTGAGCTCCTCTGTGAACTATAAGCTCTGGGTGTGGATGAAGTTGGTGTCTGCCAGTTGTAACAAATGTCCTACTCTCGCAGAGATGCTGGCCGTGGGGAAGGCTGTGCGGGTGTTGGGGGGTAGGAGGTTATGTGGGAAATCGTTACCCCTCTCAATTTGCCTGTGAACCTAAAGCTGCTCGAAAAAAATCTCTTTTTTTTAAAATATAATTTGTCAAGCTGGCTAACATAGTGTATACAGTGTGCTCTTGGCTTTGGGAGTACAGTCCCAGGATTGGTCACTTCTACACAACACCCAGTCCTCATCCCAACAAGCACCCTCCTCAGTGCCCATCACCCCCTTTCCCCTCCCCCCACCCCCCAACCCTAAGTTTGTTCTCTGTACTTACGAGTCTCTTACGGTTTGCCTCCCTCTTTGTTTGCAACTATTTTTTTTTTTTAATCTTTATGAGTCAAGGAATCTCTTGAAATGTGTCTGTGCATGTTTTAAAGGAGCTCCAGCCTCCTTTTAAGTTATAAAAGAGCACCAGTCTGGGTGGCTGGCCCTCAGGTTTCAGCCTACATCAGAGTCACCTGGGGAGTGTGGCAAAATCCTATAAGGGGGCACCCGGGTGGTCGGTGGGTTAAGAGTCCGACTCTCGGTTTTGGCTCAGGCCGTGACCTCCAGGTTTGTGAATTCGAGCTCTGAGTCGGGCTCTCACTGACAGTGTGGAGCCTGCTTGGGATTCTCTCTCCTTCTCTGCCCTTTCCCTGCTCTCGGTCTCTCACTCTCTCTCAAAATAAATAAGCTTGAGAACAAAAAAAATGGCTAGATATTCAGCCCCCCTGCCTCCCCGCAGTGAGGTCTGATCCAGGGGCACTCATATGGGTCCTAGATCTTTACTCTTAAAGTTCCCCGGGGGCGCCTGGGGGGCTCAGTCCATTAAGCGTCCAACTTCGGCTCAGGTCATGATCTCGTGGTTCGTGGGTTCAAGCCCTGAGTCGGGCTCTGCGCCAACAGCCTGGAGCCTGCTTCAGGTTCTGTCTGCCTCTCTTTCTGCCCCTCCCCTGCTTGCATGCTCTCTTTCAAAAATGTAAACATGAAAATATATATATTAAAAACAAAAAAACTGTTCCCCATCCACTGACATTAATGCAGGGTCAAGGACCCCATGTTAAGAAACACCACTCCAAGGGCTCCCTTGATCCTTATAAAGATCTTGGCATAAGGGACCTGGAAGGGCCTTCCTAACATTGACGTTCTCAGAGGCTTCCGGGAGAAAGCAGGTCTCCCGCGGAGCGCATGTGCAGTCAGAGGGGGCCTGAGGCAGCTGGGCCCAAGGTCAAGGTGAGGAGCTGCATGAGACAGCTGCCCTGTGGGCCAGGAGCCTCTAGGTGGCAGTGCCTAGCCAGAAACAGGGCCCGTGTCCTTTGGTCCAGAGAACGGCAGAGAAGGGAGAAGCCCCCTCACTTACAGGTGGGCCACTCAGATGCCATCAACTGAGGAATGAATGAATGAATGAATGAATGAGTGAATGATCATTTGAGGGTGTGAAGGTCTCAATAATGATAGTAGCTAATATTTATTGAAAACTTGCTGCCTGGCACTGTTTCAGTCAAAGTAAGATCACACTGTACATGACACTTCTCCAAAGAGGACATCCAGATGGCCAACAGACACATGAAACGATGCTCAGCATCCCTCCTCATCAGGGAAATCCAAATCAAAACCACACTGAGATACCACCTCACGCCAGTCAGAGTGGCTAAAATGAGCCAATCAGAGAACCCTAGATGCTGGCGAGGATGTGGAGAAACGGGCACCCTCCTACCCTGTTGGTGGGAATGTAAACTGGTACAGCCCCTCTGGAAAACAGTGTGGAGGTTCCTAAGGAAACTAACAATAGAACTCCCTATGACCCAGCAATAGCACTGCTAGGAATTTACCCAAGGGATACAGAAATGCTGATGCATAGGAGCACATGTACCCCAATGTTCATAGTAGCACTCTCCACAACAGCTAAAACCTGGAAAGAGCCTAAGTGTCCATCAACAGATGAATGGATCAAGAAGATGTGGTTTATCTATACCATGGAATACTACATGGCAATGAGAAACAATGAAATCTGGCCATGTGTAGCAACATGGATGGACCTTGAGGGTGTGATGCTGAGCGAAATAAGTCAGGCAGAGAAGGACAAATATCATATGTTTGCACGTATAGGAGGATTAGGAGGAACTTGACGGAGGAACAAGGGGGAGAAGAAGGGGGAAATGGTGGGGGAAAGGGAGAGAGGCAAACCATGAGACTCTTGAATGCTGACAAAAACTGAGGACTGATGGATGTGAGGGGGAGGGGGGATGGGCATGGAGGAGGACACTTGTGGGGATGAGCACTGAGTGTTATGTGGAAACTAATTTGACAATAAACTATTTGTATAAAAAAAAAAAGAAAAAAAAAGATCACGCTGTACATATTTATTATTATATAATCAGTCTCCCATTTTAAAAATAATTTTTATTGTTTATTTTTATATTTGAGAGACGGGGGAGGGGGTGGGGGGAGAGAGAGAGAGGGAGACACAGAATCTGAAGCAGGCTCCAGGCTCGGAGCTGTCAGCACAGAGCCCAATGCAGGGCTTGAACCTATGAACCGTGAGATCATGACCTGAGCGGAAGTCAGATACTTAACCGACTGAGCCACCCAGGCGCCCCCTCCCATTTCTACATTTCCCCACCACCTGGGGGCAGCGAGTGCCGGGGGCCATCATCTCAGACTTCCCAGCGCCGAGCACCAGCCGGATCTTTTCAAAACTATATTCAAGGGGAGGGGCACCTGGGTGGCTCAGTCGGTTAGGGGTCCAACTGCAGCTCAGGTGGTGATCTCACGGATTGTGAGTTCGAACCCACTGTCAGCGCAGAGCCCATCTGGGACTCTCTCCCTGTCTCTACCCCTTCTGCATTATTGCTCTCTCACTCTTTCTATAAATTAATTAATTAAATAAATGGGGGGGGGAAACTGTATTCAAAATACAGTGTCTCCTTCTCAAATCTGAATTTCACAAAGGCTGAACTTTTTATTCATACATGGATCGGTCAGTCATTTGTATTTCTGATTCTGAAAACTTCTTGTTCATTTGCTTATTCTTCCCTTTTGGCATATACTTCTTCATGTACGTGTGTGGAGGTGTATATAAATACAGATATACGTATATGGATATACAGAGATTAAATCTGTCAGCCTTTCCAAAGTTCCATTTTCCTTTCCATTTTGTTTATATTGAGGTTTAAGTTTATACTTACAGCCAAGCTTTTCTTATGAAAAATATTATCCCCAAAACTTGATGCTTATAAACATTCACATATATTTTCCTCCAGTTTTTCATAGTTTAGGGTTTACATTTAACTCTTTAATCTCTCGATATATGAGAGAACATGAAGTAATGCTCTAACAAAAATATTTCCCCAAATGGTCACTTTTCTTGATGCCACCTGTTGTGACCAGTGTATCCCCTCTATCATTTTGCACCATTTCCTGATGGACTACCGAGATCTTATACAAACCAGGGTATTTTCTGGAATGTTCTATCCTGTCTCTCTATTGCTGCTAATACCTTTTTTCTCAATGTTTATTTTCAAGAGAGAGAGAACGCGTGTGAGCAGGGGAGGGGCAGAGAGAGAAAGAAAATCCCAAGCAGGCTCCGTGCTGTCCAGAGGATCCAATACGGGGCCTGAACTCACAAACTGCAAGATCATGATCTGAGCCGAAATCAAGAATTGGACGCTTAACCAGCTGAGCCACCCAGGCACCCCAATACCTAACTTTTAATTATTACTACTTTTTGTTTTAATTTCCTTTATTTCAAAATTGCTTTAGCTACTCTCAGCTGTGAATTCATTCAGCTGAACTTAAATACTGCTGACCCATTTCCAAAAATCCCTTTGGACTTTTATTAGAACTATAAATCCAACTGTAAGTTAATTTGGAAAGAATCAGCACTCCAGAGTGGAGACGGGGAAGTGGGTACTTGCAGACACAGCCGGAGGTAGTAAAAACTGGCCTTCAGGGAAGGTAACTGTATAGTCTCAATCACAAACTTTTATTTTAAGTTCTTATATATTTAAGTAATCTTTACACCCCACGTGGGGCTCGAACTCATGACCCCAAGACCAAAAGTCACACATTCTCCAATGCAGCCAGCCAGGTGCCACTGGGTCATAAACTCTTAGATGGATGTATGCTTTGACCCAGAACGTCCACCTCATAAGATCTAGAAGTCTCACACGTGGGCATGAAAGGTGTTTACCGCAGCACTTTTTGCAATAGACCGGAAATAAACTAGAGGACTTCACGGGGCTGGGTAATAAAGCCACGGTACAGCCGACTCTGAAATACGAGCAGATGGCCAGCAGGGTACCGCGTGCAGAGAAGGAAGGAGGCTGTCGATCTAACGTTTAGTGAAGGCAGGCAAACACGCTAAACAACTGCCTATGGTAAGAATTCATCTATTTCTTGTTAATTTTTTTTTTTTTTTTGGTAATGTTTATTTTTGAGAGAGAGAACAGGAGTGGGGGAAGGGCAGAGAGAGAGGGAGACACAGAATCAGAAGCAGCTCCAGGCTCTGAGCTGTCACCGCAGAGCCAGACACAGGGGCTGGAACTCAGGAACAGCGAGATCACAACCTGAACCGAAGTCGGACACTTAACTGACTGAGCACCTCCCCCAGGTGCCCCATGTTTATTTGGGAGAGAGAGAGCTGGGAAGGGGCAGAGAGAGAGGAAAAGACAGAATCCCAAGCTGGCTCAGAGCCAGACATGGAACTCAATCTCATGAACTATGAGATTACGACCTGAGCCCAAGTCCAGAGTCAGATGCTCAACTGATGGGACCACCCGGGTGCCCCCGTCCACCTGTTTTTTAAATGGTAGGAAATGCTCCAGAACAGAGGGCAGCAAACCCTTTCTGTGAAGGACCAGACCATCAGTATCAGCTTTGTGAACCATAAAGGGGTCTCTGTCGCCAAAGAAGCCCTGGGCAGCGATGTGAACAGGTGTAAGGAAAGCCTGGACTTGGGCTGGACTTGGCCCTCAGGGGGGCCCTCAGGCTGTAGTTTGCGGACTCCTGGCCCAGAAAGAAAACTACCGAAATTGTATGAGAGGTTGCCTCTGCAAACAAACCAGGACTGGGGAGGGGGACAAAGGAGACCATTCACTCTGGTGTGGGTCAAGGTCTGTACTAACAATATGGCAAGTGCCGCTCCAAGGACTGTATAAACATTAAGTCATTAAACTCACGCAAGCCTCGTAACAACTTAAATAGAAGCTATCATTCCCCGCCGCATACAGATGAGGAAACTGAGGCACAGAGGCGATTTTCTCTATGCTGAGACCACTGAATGCCACCGTCCCACCGGCGTGGATGAAAAGCAAAGTCAAGCGCATGAAATGACGCCAACATCGTGCTGCCTGGCGGATCACAAGTTCCAGGGAAATAAGAATTGTGCTGTTTTCGGGTAAGGGCAAGTCACACAGGAGAGGGGAAGCACGGTCCCACGGTGCGGTCACAGCTGGGCCTCTCCCAGGCAGGTCACTCTGCCTCTCTGAGCCCAGCTTCTACACCAGCAAAAGAGGCGCACACACATACATGCTATCACCGTACCGTGGCATTCGCCCGTAAAGCACCCGAGAGAGCTGAGCTACGTGGCGATCAGGACGCTGGGCCCCTCTCACGTGCCGTCACATCAGCTCCTGCAGGGCTGGCAGATGGGGTTTCTATCTGGTCCCCAGCTTGCTCCACACTGGGAAGCCCGAGCCTACTTTGTCCACATCCCAGAGGCTAGGGGAAGAATTACAGCTGCCATGGGGTCCCTTCGCAGAGCCAAGGGCACAGCCAGCACCCCATGTGGCACGGCCTGGGAACGCGAGGCAGTGGGAGGTCCGGGGTGCAGGGTCTAAACCCTGAGAGCAAGTATCTGCAAGTTAACAGCTCAGATTGCCGAGCACCTGGGACCCCAAATCCAGGGCTAGACAAGGGGAGGCCCAGAGAACTGGGCAGCTGTGTCCAAAGGAACCTGGAGAAGCGTCCACCCACTTGCTCCCCTGGGGTCCTGCCCCAAGGACAGCCTCGTCTGCAGGTGCTCAGATGGACAGGGTGAGCGACCTGAACGGGAAGCGCGCTCTGCAATTCACCGTGGTGTCGGGGCTGCCCGCTTCACACGTCTGTCCCCACAGCCTCCTGAGTGCGCGTCAACCCGCAAACAGGCCTCCTGCGGTTTTCGCCTGCAGCCTGGGATACTGTCACCCAGCTTGAGAGGAGACAGACGAAAACAAAGGGCAAGACCGGCAGCCGGCTGGACCAGACGAACAGTGAGGCCTTGGCAGGGAGAGCCCTTCCAAACCAGACCATCACAGAAGTAGGGTTGGGGGGAGGGCAGCCCTTAAGGGGAAAGGGGAGGGCTGTGCGATCTGGCCGCAGACACCCTGGGTTCAAATCCTGACTTCACAGACGCCCTGCTCACCCCCACCAGCCCTGCCCTGGACGGACTGTCCCTTTAAGGCCCTGGTGGGCGGGCCCAGCCGTTTCCGTGGAGCTGCCTCACAGTCTTCCGAATTCCAGGCCCAAACAGGAAGTGAGTCACCACAGGAGAATGCAGGCTCCCAGCCTCAGGGAGCTGCTGCTCAAGGGCAACGATGTGTCCCCCCCGGGGGGTCAGGTCCCCCTGCTGGGGGTCAGGCATAGTGGGGTACTCGGCTCAGGGGAAAGTGCGACCACATTTCAGCATCTGCTTGAGGGGGGGGGAGGGGGCGGAGGGCTGGCTGGTGTGTAGTTGACAGGTCTCACACTCCATCCAAGTTCATGGGGCAGCCAGGGTCAGGCAGATCACTCCAGCATCTCTGACATCTCTTTTCAGATGCTGGCCAGGCTCCCCAATAGCCGGGGTTGTTGCACACATACTAAGACAAAGCTCAATGATTTACATAGGAGGCTCGCACACTGTAAGGTCGTCACCTGTGTCATCCCTACTTTCCAGAAGAGCAAACTGAGGCTCAGGTGAAGGTCACCTGCCAAGTCCTACACCACCCTGTACTCCCCAGTCCTCGAGAACTCAAAAAATTTTTAAGTGTTTATTTACTTTTGAAAGAGAGAGAGAGAGAGAGAGAGAGAGGCAGAGAGCAAAAGACACACAGAATCCGAAGCAGGCTCCAGGCTCCAAGCTGTCAGCACAGAGCCCAACACGGGGCTTGAATCCATGAACCCTGAGACCATGACCTGAGCCGAAGTCAGATGTTCAACCAACTGAGCCACCCAGGTGCCCCTAAAATATTGTTTAATATTTATTTTTGAGACGGAGAGAGGGAGAGAGACAGAATCTGAAGCGGGCTCCAGGCTCTGAGCTTTCAGCCCAGAATCCGATGAGGACTTGAACTCACAAATCATGAGATCATGACATGAGCCAAAGTCGGACGCTCAGCTGACTGAGCCCCCGACGCGCCTCTAGTCCTGGTGAATTTGAACCCGAGCACCAGTTCAATAAGAAATGTGCACAAGTGCCTTCCAGACAAGTCGGGAGCCAGACAGACCCAGGGTTAGGATCTGATTTGACCTGGTTTGGCCACGCCCTTCCCCCTCTCAGTAGAGATGCCCTCATCCCTTCAACCCTTACTTACCGGCTATCTACTTGGAGACAGGCGCAGAACGAACACTCAGCCTCCTGGAAAGCCAGACCCCAAACAAAAGCAGACCAGTAAATAAAACCCCAAAGAATAAATGAGAGACAGAGCGGGGAGCACAATGCACAAGCCGGAGAGGATCCGATGGGCTCTCCTGTGAGAGGATGTGGAAGAGGAACCAGAAAAGCACAAGGGGACAGCCTTTTCAAAAAGCGGGCAGAAGGGCATCTCAGGGGCACATGTAAATCGGAGAATTCCAGTCTCTGTAAACCTTGCGGCGGATGTAAACACAGAATGAAGAAGAGACCTATATAGGAGAAGGTTCGAGTGGACGCTGCCAGGCACCCCCCAGGACAGGAAATCCTCCCCGCTGGCACCCACGGAGGCCAGCAAGGGTGACAGCACCCGCACCCCAGCCTTGGTTGCCCGGCCTCAGACGGGGCCAGCTTCGCGCTGGGCCTGCAAACACCTGGCCCCCACTTCCCCAGGCTGCGAGGCTGAGAGGACAGCAGAAGCACCAGGCCCGGTGACCCCCTGGCCAGTTACCCATGCCGGGGACATCTGTCGGCGCTCGGGCTTCCGCAGCTGGAAGGAGGCCCACGCGGTGCACAGAGGCAGCCCGGCCCGGGAAGCTGAGCCAACTTGATCTTGATCTCTGGGCTTCTGGGTCCCAGGCAGCTCCGCGGGAGCCCACCTGCTCGTGTTGTGGGCGGGTTGAGGGCGCCGCTGGGAACAGACAGTTCCTGCCCTTTGAGGTGGATCCATGCCGAACCTGGGAGTGTCACCTAAACCGTTCCTGGTGACACTCGACACCTAAACTGTCCACTGACCTCAGCACACTCCAGGCCGTCCTCCCCCAGAGCGAGCTCTCCTCTCGCTGGGGGCAACTTCCAATCCATTACTTACCAGCCCTGGGAAGGGTCATCAGCTCCCCCGCGGAAACATGGGGCGCGTGTGGTCAGGACTCAGAACTCTGTGCTCACCACATGCCAGGGACCCTCCAGTTTTAGGCATTAGCTCATTTTATCCCTGCAACCCTCCTTACAGATGGGGAAACTGAGGCAGGTGGGTAAAGAACTTTCCAAGATGGGCAACACTGTAACCACGAGGCTCCAGGCTCCCCCAGGAGTGGCGACAGGCCCCGCACAGGGCTCACCAAAGCCTCGGCTTCTCACCTGGTAAAGGGGCAGACGAGCGAACGCATCTTCTCCAAGCGCCCAGTGCAAGGCACACAGACTGCGAAGGGCAGACTTCTGGGAGACCCAAGGGCAGAGTGCAGTCGGTCCGACCCCTTCTGTATATGGCTTTTCAGACACGCGTGTGTCGATGTTTTATGAGGCACACCCGGTGCCCCCAGACGAGGTAGGGAGACTTGAGGGGTGCCAGGTCCGCCCCGATATCCTGGGATTGGTCCTCGTGATACGCGCCTGTGACAGGGTTCCAGGGAGAGATGATGCAGAGGCCCACACCCAGGAGGCCCAGGCTCTTCCCTGCCCTGTCAGCCCCGGCAGGTCGCGGCCCACCCCCAACGAAGCTGCAGGCCACCCCGCCCAGGTTCCTGCCAGAGGCAGGCTCTTCATTCAGGACCTTTCTGCACAATCTCCCCCCAAGGGCATGTACTAGCAATGTTTAAATGTCAACAGTGGTGACCAGGTGGCAGGACTTAGGATCCATTTCTGCTTCTTTCTTGTACAGATACCGTGTCCTCAACGCAGACCCTTTGTGTTCAGTGTGTGTGGGTGGAGAGTCCAGGAATCTATCTGGAACCTCTTCCAAGGGGACACATTCCCAACCAGGTGCAGGAGAGCCTGTCCTGAGGGTGGCACACTTGCTAGTCACCCTGGTGAGCCAGGGCTCAACACGCCCCAAAGCCTTATGGGTGCAAACTTCCTCCTGCCAAGCAAGCCCAGGAAAACACCCTGCCCCAGAGGAATGCACTGGTCAAGTCCAGACTTCCTCAAAGCCTGAGGGACCGAAGGTGGATGGGCAGGCAGCCCGCTGAGGGAGGGCCGGCAGAGTCCAATACCACTGGATGCCTGCCCAGTCAACAATTGGGAAAAGGTCCAGAGCAACAGTCCCTTCTGCATCTTCTGCAGAACACACGGAGGCCCTCAGATGGGGGTTCTCTACTGCAGGGGCCTGGAAAATGCTGGCAGCTGCAGCCCACCCCAAGGAGTGCCATCTAGTTTGCCGTGGGCACACAGCCTGAGCCCGGCTGGTTTTGGTGTGCACTCACACGGAGAGCCATGAAATCTGAGTGGGAAGAGGAAACAGGGGTGAGGGGAACCGAGGCTGCAGGGTAGCACAGAGGTCAGGAGGGAGGCCCCTCCCAGCCTCTGAGGAGGGAATTGAATCCAGCCAGATGGGTGTCGGTGACCACGCTTAATGGCTAACGTGTGTGCGCTGATGACCACGGGCCAGCTGTCATCCCAGGCGCCTTCATCTCCCCAGACCTGTGCCAGGGTCCGTCTACACCCCACCGACCCCGAAGTTCTGCTCCTAATCACCACACCTTGGTTCTGGAGACACTGTGAAAAGCCCACAAGGAAAAACAGGGACTCTTCACGAAAACCTAGAAAACCTCGAGCCACCTTTTATCTACTCACTCATCCAAGATGTGTCCAGGAGCCTACTCTGTGCCAGCCAGATATCCGGAGAGCCTGGGTTTTCAAGCAGGTCATGACATCGATGTAATAGGATCACACACAGCAATCTGTGTCATCAAACAGCGAGAAACTGAGAGGTGCTGTGCACCGGACAGAAAGAGAGGAAGCGCTCTAACTTCTCTTAGTTACTGTGTGTTGTGTGTGCGCCTCCACGCTGGGTCTCAATGGCATAGGTATTTCATACTGTGGATCGCACCCCAAAACAACAGAATGAGAAACACTGAGGATGGGGAAGAGACCAGCCTTAAGATACCAAATAAAAGTGTAAGCGAACACAATTCCAAAGGTTTATGTCAACCTAAGCCTCAAGCAGCAAATCAGAACTCCTTGGTAGTTACTGATTTCTAGATACACCTTGAAGCCAGCACTCGCCGCCATGATTAGGAGCTTCGCCTTGCAAGAAGAGATGGGGAAGCCGTCAACCTCGCCCACGGCACTCAAGGCCAGTTTGGTAGGTGTTCTCCCATTCCCCAAGGTATCTGAGCCCTGGCACCACCACCCCACCCTAAGGAGTACCGATGGTCTGAGAACCTTCCCTTGAATCTCGAAGTCACAGTGGCACGTACCTTGGTGGATGTGTGGAGGACATCTGGATCAAGAGTCGGTCCACTGGCCCAGGTGCTGAAAGTGGCTAGGAGGGTTCATGGTGGGCTGCCTTGAGGCCCCCCCAGGCCGCCTTTCTCACAGTTCTCAGCCTGCTCAGGCTCCTCACTGCTGAAGCTGGAGAAAACCTAAGACTCCTGAGGCTCTCAGGTTTCAAACTGCACCAGAACGTGATGAAATCAGTCCACTTCCAATATTGGAAATCTCAAGTTCATTTCCCACAGCGACTGACATCCCCAAGGCAGGTTACCCAACAATGACTCCTAAATAACCATTATTTTTAATGGCTACATATGTAAAAGACAAATACTAGGAAGGTTACCCTCCAAAACCATTCAGCTCTTACCTTTGGGGAGGACAGATTAAAAGGGCCTCTCTACTAAGGTCTGACATTTTAATTTTCCTTACAAAAATGCATGCTGGAGCGCCTGAGTGGCTCTTTCAGTTGAGTGTCTGACTTCGGCTCAGGTCACGATCTCGTGGTTCACTGAGTTTGAGCCCCACATCGGGCTCGCTGCTGTCAGTGAGGAGCCCATTCCAGATCCTTGGATCCTCTGTCCCCCTCCCTGCTCCTCTCCTGCTTGTGTGCCATTAAAAAAATAAAAGCATGTATTAAGTTTTTCTTAATATACCATTGCAAAAATTATCAACCACATTCCAGAGCGCTCAAGGGCACCACTGGTGAGAGTGAGTTTATTTATTTATTTATTTTTTAATGTTTTATTTATTTCTAGGAGAGAGAGAGAGACAGCGTGAGCAGGGGTGGGTCAGAGAGAGAGGAGTCACCGACTGAAACAGGCTCCAGGCTCTGAGCTGGCAGTCAGCACAGAGCCCGACGCGGGGCTCGAACCCACGAACCGCGAGATCATGACCCAAGCGAAAGTCGGACGCTTAACTGACTAAGCCACCCAGGCGCCCCAAGAGTGAGTTTAATGTAGGCGTAAAGTACCCAAGAAATTCAACTCGCTGACCTTGACCTCGGTTTTTTTTTTTTCCTAATACACTCATTTCACAGATGACGAAACCAGCCCAGGAAGGCACACTTACCCAGGTTCCCACACCTAGTAAGTGGTGGAGCCAGCATTCAAATCCACAGGATTTCAAGCCAAGATTCTTCCTTCATACAAGGGGGCAAAAAAGCAAATGAAAATGTTAAGACCACCCTGTCTGCAAATAGTCCAAATCCCCAACAGTGGCTCAGATGCTGGGAGAACATGTTGGCAAGAGCCTTAACCAGCACTTGGCAGGTCCTCTGGGAGGCCCCGTTAATATTTTAAATATGAATTCCTTTGAAGCATTTTACCTGCAGAAATGTCTCCTACAGCAACTTACACTAGAATATCCACTACTGCACTAGCACTAATTATGAAAAGCTAGTACTATTTGCTTATCAGGTTATCGGCGTATCTATTCAGCGCAGAAAGATCTGTACACACTGTTAAGTGGCTGTGTGGCTGCATTTTTAAGTGTTTTAAAGCGTTAACGCAATACAAAGGAAATGAGAGGCCGTCAGAAACTCGCAATGGCATCGGTGAGACTTCCCAGCTTCACCAAGGGCCGCACGATGTGCGTCGGACCCTCCAGACCTGCGCATGTCGTAGGCCACCGTCTGCTCAACTCCATGAAGATCGTGCAGGTGTTAGGTCTTGTAGCAGGAAGTCCAACGCATCAGGACAGCACCCGGGGTGATGATGTGCCGGCCAGCCTGGGCGTGAAGGCCTGGCGCTCCTCTCTCAACGTGGTCCCGTCCCAACCACCACACACCTCACCAACCCTGCAGGGTGGCGTGTGCAAGCCGGCCAGCACGAGGAAAGGTCACCTGAATGGACCAGAGACGTGACAGCTTTCAGGGACGGGGAGCAGGTACTGTGAGCGCCTGACCGCAACCACCTCCTGTAACTCAAAGAGATGGATCTTCGGTTTCTTTAACTTTCAAGTGAAACAACGGCTGCTTCTGGCAGAACCTTTCGAGTCACTCCCCAACCCTTAGTGTCCTGATTTCCCCAGCCACCCTGTAACCAGACACTAAGTCACCCATCTATTGAAACGGCAGGCTCTAATAATATGAAATCTGATGCAAGGAGATAAATATACCGACATCGTCACAATACCCCTCAAAAAAATCATGACAAAAATTCAGTGATTCGTTCACGGTAATTTTCTAAAATTAACTATGCGGCCCGTGTTCCCAACTCGGTCCCTATTCTCATCATTTCCAGACCATCCCTCGGCCTCTTGTGTCCTCACTGCACTGAGGCTGGCTCACCCCCCACCCCCCAGTCAGGCCCTGGCCGCAACCCCCCAACCCCCGACCTGTGCAGGGAGCCAGCCAAGCCCGGCTTCCAGTGCTGCAGGGAGCTCTTCGGGCCCAAAGATACAGCTATGCAATTTAATGGGTCCCCAAAGCCCTTAGAGGAAAAACACACGGAGGAAGGTTCTTTTCTCAAAGACTGAACTTGATTTGATTTGATCAAAAAAGTTAATTCGGATGTGGTGACCAAAACAAAACTGCAGACAAGCCCCGTAGTTTTTTGGATTTTTAAATTATTTATTCGTTGAATGATTGAAGGTGTGTACCATGACTCCAGTTGGGTGAACCACATTGAAGAATTTGACTGTGGGTCTTTAGATTCAGCCAAATGCTTTCCATTAATTTTGCTCTATAAAATCTAAACATGATAAGTAAGTCGTGAACGCTTCAGCCATGCTCAGAACACTGCACGGTAGGGATGAACTCAACCCACTCAGGCCAAGTGAGGGCGACAGCAACAGGTCTCATGAGCCGGGAGGTCTACAAGAATCCGAGGATCTAGGGGAGGTTCTGTTCCCCCAGAGAAAACCGTTCGGTTTTAAAATTCAGCCTACACTGTTCTCTAGAGACTGAAAAAAAGAAAACCAATGTCATTTAAAAAGTACCACACGATTTGCAATCTTCCATGATTTGTTTGCATCTAAAATGGCACAATCGAAGGCTTCAAAATTCTAGCAGTCAGAACGTTTTCCTATAAGAAATCGTTTCCCTTTCTACTCCTAGACTTCTTAAAAGTTATTTTGTGCTCAGGGGGCATGGGAGAGAGCTGGAGAAGACAGAGTGGGGGTCGGGGGAGGTACCAGGAGGTTGACAAATCTCACTGGAGATTAAATGCAGTGGAAAAAAGTAACGAATGCTAAAGTTTTTAAAAAGTTTAATGGAGCCAGTAAGGCATATAAATCGTATTCTGGCAGACATTAAGACCTGCTTTCTCTTACCAAAGAAAATGGCACATGTTTTATCAAAATTTGACAATCGAGAGTGAAGGGTACTGAGATTCAGTGTCAGAGGACCAACTAAAATGAAACAAACAAAAAAAAACAACCAAAAATAAAAAATTGCTATTCGATTCGGAAGGAGAACTAAAGAACCAAGGCATAAAGGGGAGGTTATACAAGTGTTCCTCAATCTCAAAATCCTTTAAGAAGAGGAGTTCTGGCCACTTGTGAGCAACGCTTCACTCCACCATACGCCAATTCCAGAATCTAAATTTACAACAATAGAAAAAAACAAAGGTAATGCCAAATGCATTTCTGGGCATATTCCAAAAGGAAGCTTTAAAGTATTCGTGATACACAGGCTCGTCTGTTTCAGGTAGAAGTCTCCCTGCTATTATATTCAAACAAAAAAGAATGATCCACTTTTTGCAAAAATTTTGAAATACCTCTCTTTCAGTCCTAGTTTTAGTACGGAATTGACTTTTTGTTCTTGTTTTTTAAATAAGGGCTGTTATCTATATGAATACAGAACTTGAGCTCACACGTTTCTAACAATCCATTCACCTCCCACCCAGTCAGTCCATGAATATTATGGTTAACTTAGCAAAGTTTCTTCACAGAAAGATATTATTAAATGGCTGAAGGAGTTGCAAACTTTATCAAAGTGCTGTGAGTAATTACTGGAAAAACCCTTACACTGATTTGCAATGGTCTTTTGAGGATAAAAACAGGAAGTTAACTGATACTGGACTACAGGTTTGCAAGGAAACATTTTCACTGTCCTACTTGATATATAATATAATAATATGATAGAATAAATTACAGTACCTGGCAGGCTGACATCAGTTCTTCATCTAAAAATGACTATCATTCAGTTCAAGATATGAAAAATGCAGATGAAGCATGCTCTAAAACACTGTGGCTACAAGAGGCCTTATAAGGGACTCAAAAGAGGAATCTACTCAGAACCTTTATTTAGGTCAAACTAACATCTAGAGAAGCCTCCATGCGATTCCATCTTTTCCGGAATGAGATTCCAAACTGCACTGGTTAGTGGGGGAGGGACTGGAGACTGGGGGTGGGGGGGGTGGGGGAGGTGCTACTTAAGTTGCGATCGCGTCGTTGGCAGATGAAAGACTGTTATCTTCCACCAACCCCAATGGAAGTTGCACGAAGCGGGGCATTCATGAAAAATGTAAGACAGGACACGAAGGACTGGAATACCTACCCTCCCCCACCATCCATCTCCCTCTCGCTAATACTGAACAAAAAGGAAGCCCATCCTCCAAGTTCATGGCCTCCCTACTGTACGTCCCCCTTGAATGCAGTCTACGAGTTTACATTTACCCTAAGAAACAGTACCCTGCATGGGAAGTAGTACTTGTTTTAAAACGGGAGTATTTTAAGCCTACGGGGTCAATCTGGGGGCACTTTAATAATCATATTGCTACTTTGAGAGCGCTAACACACACAAAGTGAATCCAATAAGGTTCTGTGTATTGATTCAATATTAAGTATTAACTGCATGACCATCATAGCACCTCTTTACATCACACAATCACCAGAATTAGAAACTGCTTGGAAAACTAAAACCAGGGCACAGTCCAATCATTAGAAGTTGCACACTGTTGACTAGAGAGAGACGGTGGGCGTGGTACGGGGCCGCTGCAAAAACTGGCAGCCTGCCGATTTGACGAGGAGGCCAAATCGTGGGTTTGAGATCATTTTAGGAACCTGGCAATACTGTTGGAGCAAAATACTCAACGCAGCAGGAAATGGACCAAAAAGGAAGAAGGGAAGGGGAGGAGGGGGGAAAAAAGCATTCTATAACCAAATAAACATCTGATATTTCCTTTCCCTTTGAGAATAAATACAGTTAAGGTCACTTTTAGCCTTGGAACGGATATATGTTTGCCTATGATGATCTTGCTAATGACTACACGATGTCTGATGTCCTCTGCTAGGATTATAGTTTTAGGAAAGCCATGGTTACAAGAGGCATCTATTGGAAATACCTAGAGCTTCCTTTTATGGCAACCACTACAGAATTCACTTGTCTTAAACAGTGAACAAGGAAAGATGGCCTCATGTTTCCTTTGCAATAATAGTATATGTTGAGGATCGAGTGGCTTTCAAGCAGCATGGTGGGTGTGAAAATGTCTGCAGTTTAGATCATTCTGTTGCGTTTATGGGTTGGTGAGTCTGTAATGACATCGCCACACTGGGCTGAGGTACGCTTTCTAGTTCCACCATTGTCCAAGTGGAGGGCCATTTCTTCTGATATGAAAGTGTTCAAATCGACATCATGGAGTCCATTTCTCCTTCGACTAGCATTCGATCCACTGCTTACATGTGTAGGAGAGCCTGGGGTACTCGAACGCACGCTTATACTAGCCATTGCACCACTAAGACCTAGGAAGAAGAAAAAAGGTTTTAGAGTTGCTCGATTATTTAACCCTCTTGAAAGCAACCCACTCTACTTTCAACGTTTCATAGCGTCAGAGGTCTGCCTGTTTCCTTAAGGAGTCACCACGGGGCAGATAGGTTTTCTTGTGGAAAAACAAATCGCCGGGCTTTTGATGTAGGTGTTTCATCGGGAAGAGCAGCGATATTTACAGTACGGGTAATTACCAACTCTGGGAAGCGGATCTTGTCACGAGCACCGTGTCAGGTGTACGCACAGATCACAAAACTCTCCCATCAACTCTACTGGGTATACACTGCTTAGTTTATGGCTGAGGACAGCAGGTGCTCGCTTTAAACAGGGCATTTTGGTTATCCAGAGTCACCACCCCAACAGATCCCCCCAGCATGTGTATGTGCATGAAGGGGAGCAATCATTTCTAACTGATCTTCCAAAATCATGGACTCTGCAGCCCAAAAAAGGGGTCACTATTAAAAAAGTATGCAGGGGCCTCAGGCAGAAAGTGAGTCTGCCCTTGGACAAAACAAGCTCTATGATCAACTCCGGTCTGGAACTTGATTTGGCAGACATTCCTCAGGGCAACCTAACTCATCATCACGTATGAAGCCTCAGAGGAGGAGGCAGCGCTGATGGTAGTATCAAAAAACCCTCCTGCCATCAAGGCTGAATTAAATCCAGGAAAGACCCAGCACCCAACGTTGGACACTCATTCTTCAGATTCTTGAACAGTATAAAGGAGGCAAACGTATGTTCCACTCTGAAACATTCAGGATGACCTATGAAAGGCCCAAGTGACGCCAGGAAACATTAACCACAGCGTTGAATTTGAAAACCTTAACATCACAGAAGATGGATTTCCCTTACGAACTTCCCCTTATGCTACTCTGGCCTCACGCAGGGATTTTGTTCTTGCTTGGCTAAATTGATAGACTATGACCTAGTAGAATTAATGTTCCCAAAGAACACAACTTGCACCTTAGATTTTAATAGAGGTTGGTCTGGGTAGGGGCCCATTCTTTGTAAACTCTGTTAATGTGATTTAAACTTGAATGCTGAGAAAAAATTCTCTGCTTTCTGCCCCATTAACTCTGACCTTGTTCTTACCCTACAAATACTCTGTGAACATTCTCAGGCCCCTCGCTTCAAAAGTCTCCCTGATGCTGATCATGTTCTGCAACCTACACCTCTTCCTGCTCTCAAACTCCCTACCTGGCAGCCATCAGCCCCTCAATGCTCTGCCTGTGGAAGGTGTCCTTCCCCCACCCCACCCGGGTGGCCAGAGGAAGGGTGGGCATGCCAGACTTTAGCTCTAAACCATTGCAAGGCTGGTGCCTATTTAAAAAAATAGAGGCACTAATCTTGGAGTACTTCCTGTGTCTGGCGCTATGTAAGAACTTCTAATTTTCATGCTCATAATGATCCTACGACATCTGTATGGCCTGTTTTGCAGATGAAAAACGGAAGTTAAAAGGTTAAGCAAGCGACCCAAGGTCACACAGCTAGTAAGCAAGAGCTGGGGCTCAAAACTCAAGCACTGATCTGACATTCCCCTTGACTGTTACACTGCCCCCTCTTAGAGTCAACAGGGTTTCAGCATGAAGTGGTTACAGGGGCTTGGGCCTGGCCTGCCTCAGGCCTCGTGAAACAGTCTCTCTCCCTTCCTGCCCGCCGTGGCTCCCACACCACCGGAAGAGCAGATGTACACTGCCACGTAGCCCGGAAGGGTCGGCCCGCGCCTCCCTCCCAACATCTGCACCTGCAGAGGCCTGGCCCCCAGCTCCTCTGGCACCTACGCCACACCCCGCCCACCAAGGCTCCACCTCTCCTATTTAGTCCCTTGCTGGTTCTGAGCTTTCCTCCTGTCTGAAACTCTCCCTTCCTTCCTCAGTGGCCTGGGGGGGGCCTCTCTTCCACTTTAACAAGTTGGATGACACCCAGGGTGGTGTCCTCAACCCCTTAGCTTACCTACGGGCATCATTTTCCACGCGACAGGGATCTCTCCTGGGCACATGGGCCCATCCACAGCTCTTAACTGCCTGCTGGGCCTCTCCCATTTAACAGCAAAAAAGAGCTATGCTCCTTCTTCCTTAGGCCATGCAGATTAAAATAAATAAAAGGGAAAGAAACATCTTGGGCTCATTTCATACAGCGCCAAACAATCATGTGCTTCATTTCTACCTAATGCACACGGTGCCTGGCACACAGCACCTGCTCAATTCTGCAAACAGGGGAGCACTTCCGAGCCCTACCCATTTTGACGTGCACTGAAACCCAAGGCTGCTGGCGTCCATTCCCCTCTCCAAGGCCGGGAAATAAACCCAGCTGGCTCTCACCTCTTAAATCTTTGCTGTCAAGTTTTTAAAAACTCAAGTTATTCCCAAATTGCCAGCATGTTTTTTTCCCCCAAGTTCTGTGTGCTGTGCTTTTTTTTTTTTTCCTAACCTAGCAGCCCTAAACAAACTACTAAAGAGTGTCCGTGAACTTAAAACAAGAACCTTTTCATAGCAGGTTCATAATGCATGAAGTCCTAAGGGAATTATACTGCAAAATTTGGGCCTTCAGCACAAAACTCCGCTAACTAAACTTCAATAATTAAACATAGAATCCCCTTTATCATTTGAAACCACCAACAGAACTCAACAACCCCCCCCCCCTCCGCCCCGAACCCCTCGTTAACACAGCAGCATGTTTATTAACACCTAAGGACAAATACCCAAGGCTCACAGAATACTCCACCATAAGTGAACAGGCACATCAAGCAAACAGTTCTATTGTTTCCACCGCTATTCTCCATGAAAAAGAAAAGAGATTAAACACCAATTTGGTCAATTTGAAAATTCCCCAGGAACTGCTGGGAAACGGCCATCTTTCTTCTGTTGGGTGTTATGACTTGGGCTTTAGTCGGGCAGCTCAAGTACAACCACAATGTGCAACATGACTTTCTTCCTACCTACTCTCAGCAGGGAAAATTCTTTTCAACGTTTAACTCCCTGAAAATCTTTCCCAAAAACACTTTCGTGTCAAAAAAAAATTAAGATTAACAACCAAAAAATATATATTTTAAACAGCCCAAATTTTATTT
This sequence comes from Proteles cristata cristata, assembly GCA_017311185.1. Taxonomy (NCBI): domain Eukaryota; kingdom Metazoa; phylum Chordata; class Mammalia; order Carnivora; family Hyaenidae; genus Proteles; species Proteles cristata. The sequence goes on from JAESUZ010005230.1 coordinate 25,946, forward strand.
TATAAACCAATGACAGCTACTGGAAGATGCTTCAGGAAACCTTAGCTAAGCCACATGAACAATCAGGCCTATACAAATACAGAGAATCTGAACATGCTTCAGAACTAAAAACTAAGTTGTACGGCCGGAGGGCATACAACTTAATTTCTACCAAAACACACTTTTTCAAAAGGGCTATGGGAATATCAGTTGACAAAAAGCAGAACAAGTAGTATGATTAGACAGAAAGGTCTCCATTGCTTAACACAAGATAAACTTAGCAGTTTTAAAGTTTCTGCATTCGTTTTAAATGATTAGTGCAGGACGGAGGGGAAAAATAAAAAAGATTAGGATGATTTAATCATACTTTGAAAAGAAAGCTCCCACCGGAGCTAAAACAAAGTTACAGTCCAGGTTATAGGATCTAGGTTACATGGTCAATTGTTAAAAGAGCAGCACATAACTATTATTTTCATACCAAGTTCATGCTTCAGATAGTTAAGAAAATCCTGTTTTCAGAATTAATTACATGTAATTCCAGTTTACCAGCACATAGTTAGGTCACATATAGGCACAGAGAGAGCAAATGCAGACCGATGCACCCCCTTCCTCCGTCCAGCAGCCTGTGGCCTGGAGGCCGCGTCTACACTCTCTACCTGCTCCCCAACCCCCGTGAGACTGAGAGCGCAGACGGCCAGGGGACTGTCGTTAGTGTTGATCCACTCAGATCCACTCAGCCCAGGCTCGGAAGCCTCAGCAGATCTGCTCCACCCGTTTTCTTTCATGTGCAGCATGAGAGGGGGGGATCTGAAATCCCCACAATTGGAACCAAGCGAGAACTTCCTGACTGGAACCCTAGGAAACTGGCATTCTTGCATTTCCCATGAATTGCACTATTCAAATGGAGAGGGCTCCCTGTGCACAAAGCGGTGTTCTGAGGATTTAAAGCAAGCAAGCACTTGTGTGTACGTGTCGTGTTTGAAATGTACCAGGGAAGGAGTTCAAATCCCTGAAAAAAGGAATTCTACTAAGATTTTAGTAATGTGAAGTAGATACCACTCCCCACCCCAATATGTAAATCGTAATACTGAATTTTTATTGAGGTAAAGCACACTAAATCAAACCAATTACAAAGATACATGTGTCACACCAAGAAAACATTTTCAGTTACGCTGACAGCCCAATGCTTTCAATTTTTCAAAGACAGTTTTAATGCCATGGGAAAAATGCTCACGACGTTAAAATGAAAAAAGCAAGATACAGTACCATATATGCAGTATGATCTCAACTATGAAATAATTTTAATATTTATACATTGAAAAAAAAAAAAGACTGAAAGAAAATGCACCAAACATTTAACTGTAGTTATCTCTGTATAGTCAGATAACAAGATACTGAATTTTTTACTTTTCGGAAATTTTCAAACTTTCCAAGGAACGGTTATTTGTAAATCAGAAGACTTGTGGAAAATTTAAGCTCAAATGTTCAAGTGCTTCATAAACTACCAGAGGACATTAAGTACTAGGTGAACAAACTGGCTTTGAGGCATGGCTGCATGGACTCCTTTTTCACGTCAATGAAAAAATGTCCAACAAAATTTTACTGCAACTTCAAAACAATTTTGGATCATTGATGTTGGCAGCTTTAGTTAAGTCTTACCCCAGAAACTTCAGCAACTAGTAGCTAATCTTAATATAAAGAAAATGCCAAGTTTTCATCAAAAATTGTAATGCTGTGTTAATTGCCTTCGTTGTTCTTGTTCTCAGAAGCTGGTTTGAACAAAGGCTGTAATTTAGAGATTCCAGCCTTCAGAGAGGAATATTAATTAAAGAAGGTTCTTTGAAATAATCATTTTCAAGCATTTAAGAGGGGAGTTTGCTTTGGTGCATTAAATCTCTTACATCTTCATTTCCAAGTAAGTTTTTAAAAAAAATATTTTGCTGTTAAATAACTATTGACAGTTGTGTTATTTCAGGAAGATGCAGACTGCAATGTACAACGCGTACACAGTAGGGGTCTAGCGCTGTTCCACACGCTGCCTGGGTGCGGGGGCAAGAGAAGGGGGGACCGGGACAGGGGCGTGGATTTCCAGTTAGTTCTCTGCAGCAGTTCCAGGAGTCCGTGTAAAAACACTTAACCCAAGCACCCCTGCTAGCTGTCCAAATGTTTCTGAATACTTAGCTCCATGGATGGAAGGGGACAAGAGTCACAAGGGAAGAGACAGAGAGAACCAAGCACAATTACTTCGTCTCTTCCTAAATGTACTGGATCTCAGGTGACATCACACTGGAATCTCCTAACTTCTCTGTTCCACACTCCAGTGCACACAGGCCAAGACTGTGCTGACCAATGTAACCAAAGCTACAAACAGCTCTGCTCAGAGGAGAAAACCTACCGGTTCAGGCTGCCTGGAATCACAGCGTTCCGTAAGCGCTAGGAGAAAGTGCTATCACTTTTACACACTGAGTATGACAAATTAGGAATATGCCCTACATTTTTCCTAAGTAAAAACTCCTACCTGACCTTCCACAATTTTCTGAAAAAGCCATACACCCAGTTGCTCCGTGTCCAAGAATCTGCCAAGCAACTTAACGATTTAAGACAATAAGGATCACCACGTATGTAGGCCAGAGAAGGCTTTGTGAGGCCAAAAAAAAAAAAAAAAGGAAGTAGCCAGAAACGGAGTCTATGAACTCCTCCGGCAATGGTGCTGCGCCCCAATCTGACTGCCTAGGTGTGAACACTGCAAATGCTCTCACCGAATTCACCGAATTCTATCAGGCCTAAAGCTCCTCAAAAACATTACCTAACTCATCTTTGTACCACAGGCCCCTCCCCCTAGAGGGCCTTTAATAGAGTGCTTGGTACTTTATTTCAGTAAAATGCTGGGCAATAGAAAAGGCTACAGAATGACAATATATACTTTATTCTTAAATGACCACCCTCCCACAGAAGGATCTGAACTGCAGAAATCAAAACTCCCAACACCACAGCCACAAAAAAAGGAGGGTTTCAAACTAAAAGGGGTTCAGACTTCAATACTATAAAAGGCTGTTGACTTAACCCACAAAATGCTTTCTTTAAAATAACAAACTTCCCTGTGTTTGAAATTCTTCAGGATCATGGAAAGGCTGGGCTGCCTGAGCCTCTTTCAGTACTTACACTAGTGAATGTAACAGCGCTCTGCTTTTTTAAAACTTCCTAACTTAAACAGGAAAGGAACTTAAAACTGGGCAATGTGAGATCCTAAAGCTAAATGCCAATGCCAGCAACGGCAGCGCCTCCGAGGCCAGCAGACCCCACAGGCCAGGGCCCGGACAGTGAGGAATCCTACAGAACAGCCCAGGCCCGGTGATGTGATCCTACATCAGTCAAGAATGCCATCAACATGGTTTCCAGAACTAAAACCAAGTGTTTCTGATTTTTATGAAACAGTCTGAACCAGGGCCAGGAACGTACAAAGACCATCTACAAGAGGATGTGAGGAGGCTTTAATGTTGCTTATCATCCGAGTTAAGTCTGACTTGGCGTCCAGGTCCTTCTCCGGGCCAGATCTCTCCCCTCTCTCAGCAACGTGTGCCCCATTCTTACTCTGGACCCTTTCCACCTAACCCCCATGATAACAAACAGAACTCAGAGTGAGGAGACCAGATTTCAATCTAAGGCTTTCCAGACCTAACACTAGCTTGGGCAAGTCAACTCAGAATCTGTCTACCCAGAAGAAAGAGAACCTCACCAACTCCACAGATTTATATCAACACACACACAAAAAAGCTCAGATCCTAGGCAAGTAATGTAAGTAATAAACATGAGTTTTAAATGATTCTTCCCCTCTGGAGATATATATATGCAATTTAAAAGGCCATCCTTACTGAAAAGGGAGAATGGAAAAAGTACCCTCAAAGGCTACCAGAGCCCCAGGTCTATTTCTGCAGTAAAATGCCACCCAGAGGCAAAGAGCCCTCACAGGACTCAGAACTAAGTGGAAGTCCTGCTTCTCCCACGATAAAAAAAATACAGCATTGTGAAGGGGTAGGTACTTTGCTACGTTTCCCACTTAATCTAACACCTTATAAATGAGACTGCCTTGGAAAAGTTAACCATCTTCCCAAGGTCATACTGGGAATGTTGCCTACACACAAAAGCCTAAATACTCTTCCTACTAAATGAACCAGAAATACAGGTCATGAACCATTCACCTTCAAGCCTACTTCTTAAGATTCAATCATGGCAAAAAACCCAAGATATAAAATCACGATATTTTCTGATGTCTTTAGAGAAGAAAAATAAGCCTAGAGATCTTTCCCACTCGCCCCACCCCCAACCCCTTGGGGGAAGGACCACAAATGCACAAATATGGAGGCATGGTGGTGAAGAGTGAATACACTTTGGAGACAGGCAGAGCTGGAATACCTATTCTATCACTCACTCACCTGTTCCATCAGGACCAGATATCCCCTTTCTTTACCAACAAAATGGCAGTAACTCCAGGCATGCATAGGATTCGATGAGAACCTTCTTAGCAGAGTGCTGGCACCAAGTAAACACTAAAAACAGCTGTAATGGTACATCATCCTCAAACCCCATTCAAGTCTCGGTTGTTCTAATTTAAGCAGTTTACTCTGTAGCTCTCCTGGGGTACACACGTGACCTCTACCCCTGTTGTAGTCCTCTGGGGATCTGCAATCCTCAACTCTTTCTCAAGGTTCTCTGCCCTCACTGTGCTGTATCCTTTCAGGTCACAGACCTCTGAACTTGTGTCCAACTCAGAACACATCTAACACCAGGTTCTTTGCCAGGTTCTGACAAAGCCAGAGGCTTTAAGACAAGACCCTGCCTGGGGCGCCTGGGTGGCTCAGTCGGCTAAGTGTCGGCTAAGTGTCGACTTCAGCTCAGGTCATGATCTCACAGCTCGTGGGTTCAAACCCCACATCAGGCTCTGTGCTGACAGCTCGGAGCCTGGAGCCTGCTTTGGATTCTGTGTCTCCCTCTCTCTCTGACCCTCCCCTGCTCACGCTGTCTGTCTCTCTCTCAGAAATAAACAACAACAAAAAAAAAACATTAAAAAAAAAAAAAGACAAGACCCTGCCTTAAGAAAGCCCCAGTCCATTGGAAAGGACAGCCACAAAAGCAAATCTAAAGACAACAGACTAACAGCTCAAGGGAGGCTTCAGAAGGGAGAACTAAAAGAAAGCTGTCAGGGTTGAGGCGTCTGATCAGTCTTAAAGTATGCGTAGGCAGAGAGAAAGAACTGAAAAAGAGCATGGAGCTATTTCCTACATGAGACAGTATGGCGAAGGTATCTGACCCACGGTAGAGACTGGATCAGAAGGGCCCTACAAAGCCATGCTGGGTCCTAACTTCAACCTATCAGCCATCAACAAGTCATTTTTCAGTGAAGTGACAAAATCAAAGGGACTGCTCCAGTTGCCTCAGGAAACATGGACTGGCAATGGGGTCATCTCAGGGCCAGAAAGCAAGAGCAGGAAGGTTATTCCAAGAGTCCAGGGCTTATGTCCTCCAAGAGCCTTCTCTTAACGTACAGCCAGTCTGCACTATAAAATGTCCCTTTCTGCCCTTAGAATCTTGCACACGTGGCACGTTTAGGATTAAATTATCCAAGTATGCGTTGGCCTCAAGAGAAAAGGAAGCACTCCGCATCTATAAATTCCCATAGACAGCACAGCACCTGCCGTGTGCGCATCTGAAGGGCTCCAAGAGGGAAAGACAGGGATTTGCTGACGGGCTGGAGGGGGAGACCACTGGAAGCCCTGTGTGAGAGCAAAGCCTGCCGGGAAGGCGGGGTGGAGAGGACAGAGCAGGGGTGCCAGCAGTGGCCAAGTGGCAAGCACAAGCACAGGGCCCTGCAGGAGGCGGTGAGGCCTCGAGACCGGGGGAGTGAAGATCTATAAAGACCCTGAGGAAAGGTCAGAGGCTGAAGGAGCAGATTAAGAAAAGGCCCAAGAAAAGGAAGATTCCAGAGGACAAGGAACGCCCAAGCGGCTAATCAGAAAGGGAGACGGAGAACCACAAAAATGGTCCAGAGAATTTTAGGTCCATCTGAAATTTTCTGTTACATTAAAAACTACCTGCAGGTTCGGTAACTTTTTATTCTTATTTCAGACAAGGATACACAAGGCAAGGACAAAAATTAGTGTAGCACATGCTTCTGAATTCCCAGGACTCCTTGGTGAGCTTCATATCCACAAGACCAGACCTCACGGTACACAGAAAAAGAGCAACCTATGCTGCAGACAAGCACCAACACAGAGCACAGGACTGAGTATGTTCTGTAAGCTTCCATAGCGACAGATCTGACTCAAGCTGTCTGCTAACTATCTGCTGGACGCATGACTGAAATAGTGTTCAGTCTGAGGCAGATGACGTCCTCCTCAGAGGACCTTAGCACACCCTGTGTCTATAAGAAATAAATGCACTAGAAGTACCTTCCATCTTTGCTATTTTTCTTCAAATAAAAATGCCTATTTTAGGTATATTTAGGGTGTTTGGTACAGGTGTTTAGGAGCTGATAAAGAAAAACTATGGGGGGAACTGTCTTCTCTTACAAAAAGGGGATAGGATGGTGGGACGCCTCCCACGCATGTTTGCTGTTTAGAAACTTAAGTTTGCTTCAATATGCAATTCTTCTATGTCCTCCCCCCCAATACTCTAAAACTTCATGAATTTAGACTCTCCTTCCAATGTAGATTCCTAAGAACTTCAATTTGTCTTCAATTACATTTCACAGATCTAGCTAAGCAAATTATATGCAAAACTAAATTCTGATAAGTATGCGCCCTAATTGAGACGTCTCAAAATACGTTTTAAAAGATCACCTCAATAGTTTTCACTTCAATTTACAGACTAATAAATCAGATCACGAGGACAGCTTGCTACAAAGTTGGTCATTAATCTGGCTTACAACATAGTTAACAACTAGAAATCATTCAAGTCATTGTAGACACTCAAACCAGACTGTATACTCCTCAACACATCAAAACTCTCTACAAACCACAACAGCACAAACTCGATGTAACTTATGTTTCCGTATCCTCTTTCAAGAAGCTGCATTATAACCTCGCTGTATGAACCTTAGGAATAAGAGTGCACGGAGTCTCCACTATCTTCTGGACTTGTGCTAATCGGGAAGTTCACTAAGACGAAAGATTATTTTTCTACACAGTCTTATAATTAAACTTTCTCAACCTCACAATTTAAACCTAAGTCAAAATTATAAATAATCTCTTCTTAAAACTACATTGTTACTAAAACTGCAACAGAAGTTCAGGAAAATAATAAACTACAAGTTGAACAGTCACAAGAGAGGCTAAGGGAGAGTTGGCTCTTTTTACAATGTATACAACTGCACTAGTATTTTATAACAAGAGTGGCATTTGTGTGTCTTAAAACTGTCTTCTAAAGTACAGCAGATTACAGAAAAAGGAAACCTTAACAAGAGAGATATGGAATGAATCTTAAATGCGCTTGACGATAAAATCAGAATGCTCAGAGAGACAGCCACATCCAGCCCTACTATGAGCGGACAGGACAGTCACCTGATGCTGTTACACACGCTTCCAAGTCATTTGTACCAACCTTAACGGTAAAAGACGTGAATTCTGTAATGAAGACTAGAGGGAACTCTTTTTTGCCTGAGTTTCAGAGGTTCTGATGCAGGACTATTCCACTACATGAGACTAAGTACTGCATCCATACATCAGGGACTTTCTGGCAATAAATGTGTTTTTAACTTCTCAAACTATCAGAAAGGAAAAACACTTCTCCAACCCCAGGTTCTCATTAGGGTTTTAGGTAAAGAATCAAGGTCAGCCCGAGAGAACAAGAATATAAGCATTAAAGCTTCAAGAACATAGATGTCCTCTGCATATGTATCATCCCACCCTTTTTAATACCAGGTTACTTGGTTTCAGATGACCTATACTATGGTCCAGAAATGCTCACTTCTAACAGGACCTCTGATCTAATTCACTAATTACTTCTCCCTGCCCAGTCACCTGCACCATCATCCATGTTTTCCTTCCAGTTTCAACTAAGTCTCCTTACTCTGTTGTTCTTTTACTTTCACAGCAGTATTAAATGTCCTGTAAGTACGTCTCCCAGTTCTATCTGGAAGTCTGTATTAGAGAGGAACAAACAACAGACTTGCTGACTACACACCCCAGGTTTCTCCAGTAATACTTAACTCCCTTGCCCAGGAACGCTGCCTTCTGGCAGGTCTGACCTGGGGAGATGGTGATGGACTGCCCTGACAGTCCTGACTATCAAAGCAAGGACCTAAGGGACAATAGACATAAGGAAAGTCGATTATTCGTACATCTGTCTACTGCCATCTGGGTCATCAACTCTCACCCTTTACAGGCACACAGTAACTTAGAGAGCCAAAGGGAGTTCCCATGAGAACAGCCCAACTGACCAGGCTCTCCAGGCAATTGGAAATCTAACATAATTCTGAAGACACAGAACTTCCTCTTTGACTCATAATAATAGGAAAACATGTACAATAGTAAGTATAAAGCAATAAATTCTAATCAACGTTGCAAAAGATTATTATTGTGACACTGATAAGCTCAAACTAACTTTCTAAAAACATTTTTTAGGATGGGCTAGCTAACATTCAAAAATCGCCCAGGTAAGTTCTTAGTTTACATTCTATGTAAACATTTCTGGAGCATGTAGTTACTAATAATAGACAAAACACAAGACAGTAAATCTGGACCTAAACCTAAATGTGAAAAGGGGTCCACAGGCACACTCTTAACCACTTTTCCAAAGAAATATGTTTAAACGGCTTTACCATGCAGAGCTATGGCTTCCCGGAAGGGTTGCAAATCAGTCTCTACAGATGAGCTAGTTTCCGTTGAAGTAGCTCGGTTAGGGGACACTACAGTCAGTCTTGGGGGAGCTCTAGAGTTTCGTGGTGGAGGAACTTTCCCACACAGGAAGCTGATCAAATCTTCTCTACGAATAGTTCTTCTGCGCTTTTTAACCCAAGCCAACACATCCTTATTGCGTCGCTGATAGCCAATCTGAATTCCAATATCAAAACTTCGCTGATGAGTATCCACGCTTTCTGTTAGGAAAAAAAGAACAAGAAACAAGATACATCATGATCAGAAGAGTCATGCAGCATTCTCTCCTAAGAGAAAACCATCTCACGAGCTAACCAAAATGAGCATCACGAAGATTGGGCTTCTCGAAGCCTATGGCTAATATAGTCAACTGAACGGTATTTCATCCATGCTTCAAGGGTTATACGTGGCATTTAGTCTTCCCAGTCTAATTTCAGAGCTTAACACATCACACAGTCCTAGAGTTTCTGCCTTGTTCTCTAAAACAATAAACAGAAAGCCCAACTACTTACTGTTAGTCAAGTTACCATTTTAAAAATGCTGTTCCTCTAAGCATCTTGCTATACTTAATCTAATTAAGCTAGCCTGGTTTACTACTACTATGGGTAGATTATTTTTATTTTCTTAATGTGTATTCATTTCTGAGACAGAGACAGTACAAGTGGGGGAGGGGCAGGGAGAGGAGGAGACACAGAATCCGAAGCAGGCTCCCTGTTCTGAGCTGTCAGCAGAGAGCCTGACGCGGGGCTCAAACTCACCGCGAGACCATGACCTGAGCCAAAGTAGGACACTTACCTGACTGAGCCACCCAGACGTCCTGATGGGTAAATTATTAAGCTTGTATTACTACTATACTCAGCTTCACTTCAGAAAAAAAGTACTAAGCAGACCTTGAAAGTGGTACTATGATCCTCCTAGTACAAATGAGGAAACAGGTAAATAAGTTACACTGAGTAACTGTACCAAGGTCAAAGAATATATACAAGAGCTGAAATTTTGCTCGAGTCCATGATTCTTAACCACTAACCTCTACGCTCTTTCAGAAAAGAATGAATTCCTGGGGGACCTGGGTGGCTTGGTCAGTTAAGCGTCTGACTCTTGGTTTGGGATCAGGTCACGATCCCACAATCTGTGAGATGGGTCCCCATGATGGGCTCTGCACTGACAAGGCAGAGCCTCCTTGGGATTCTCCTCTCTCTCTCTGCCCCTCCCTTGGTAGTGCTCTCTCTCTCTCAAAATTTAAAAAAAAATACAAGAAATGAGTGAATTCTCACAATTAATTCTAAGTAGGAGCATCACATCATTCAACAGAGGACTCAGTATTACAAATCGCTCAGGCCACCTGTATTTACCACATCATTTTGGGGATGTGCTACTACTGACAGATTCAGCACCAAGAACTGGGAACACACTGAAGGCAGCAGCCAACACTTTAGAAATCATGAGGAAAAATTAATTCTGATTGACCACTCAACACCAACACCAAACAGCACAGTGGAAACAGAAAAAGATTTCTTTCCCTCGGTATACTTTCATTCTGCTTCCAGTCCCCAATAGTTCCCATCATTCATAACCAGTCCCAAAAGACCTTGCCTTAAAAATCTCAGCCCGGCCTCCCGGCCTCCCGGTCTCCCTGTAAATAAGTACTACCTACCCCTCCCTGTATATACTGAGCCCAAGTTTTCAATAAAACAATCCCTGCTCTTCCCATGATTTTTACACAGTCGGAAAAAGATCAGGGAAACTTAAGCCACTGCGATTTATTTTTAGTTGAATTGCTTTGCTAGCAAAAATCACGAGTATACTTCTAGTGACATTAAAGAAGACAGTTCCAAGGTGCCTGAGCAAGTTGGTTAGGCGTCTGACTCTTGGTTTCAGCTCAGGTCATGATCTCACAGGTTGGGAGTTCAGTCTCAACATCAGACTCCACACTGATGAAGCAGAGCCTGCTTGGGATTCTCTCTCTCTGCCCCTCCCCTGCTCATGCTCTCCCCTTCTCTCTCAAAATAAACTTAAAAAAAAAAAAAAAAAAAAAGCTGTTTTCCAGAAAGAAACACAGTAATCCTGACATGGAGGATCCCAAACTACATGGCTTAAGCAAGATGACAAGAGAACAGCACAAGCACAACTTTGTTCCTTAGAAGATGACCAGCCCTTGTTGTTTAAAAAAAAAAATTCTTTTTCTTAATGGAAGACATTGTCCATGGGAGCATGCTTTAAAAATAGTAAACCCCGGGGCACCTGAGTGGCTCAGTCGGTTGAGTGTCTGACTTTGATTCAGGTCATGATCTCACGGTTCGTGGGTTCAAACCCCAAGTCGGGCTCTGTGCTGATGGCTAGCTTAGAGCCTGGAGCCTGTTTCAGATTCTGTGTCTCCCTCTCTCTCTGACCCTCCCCTGCTCATGCTGTCTCTCTCTCTCAGAAATAAATAAAAAACATATAATTTTTTTCAATAAAAATAGGAAACCCCATCACAACTTTGAGAAGTAGATTCTTATTTTAAAGATAGACAAAGCAGCTTGGGAAAGAAGTAATTTCTCTAGTGCCTCAGTACTAAAGTGGCCAAGTTACAATGTGAAGGAGCCCGGCTTCTGATTTCTCCTTTCATCAGAAACAAATCAAGCATGAAATCCGTTTTAAAGATAAACAGCATTTAGGAGGATAACACAGCACTTTCCTATCTCCTAAAGGCTTCACTGAAGCCAACCTCAGGAGTAGACAAACTCTTTAAGATGACCTTAGTAAAGCCATATCTAAAGAAGGGATTCTGCGGGCACCTGGGTGGCTCAGTCAGTTAAGCATCAACTTCAACTCAGGTCATAATCTGACGGTTCGAGTGGGTTCGACCCCCACGTAGGGCTCTGTGCTGACGGCCAGCTTAGAGTCTGGAGCCTGCTTCAGATTCTGTGCCTTCCTCTCTCTCTGACCTTCCCCTGCTCATGCGGCCTCTCTCAAAAATAAAGCATTTTAAAAAATTATGAATAATAAATAAAAGGGATTCTGAAAGTACTGGCAGCATTTTAGAAGAAATCATGTCGTGTCTGAGCAAAAACTGAGCTCGAGCCACAGCACCGAATGTAAAGTGTGCATACTTAGAAGCAACCAAGTTCCTACAAACCCGCCCTACCTAAAAGAATGGTTATAGTACAAGCTCATAACTGGGAAGGAGGTTTCCAAACAGACTAAGGAAATTTTAATTTTTCAAACCCAAATGGAAGGAGGCCCAGAACTGGAAGTAGGGTGGGGGGGGAAAGGTGGAAGTGCAAAAGGAATACTAAAAACAAGTCCGCAGGGGACTGCACAGCACAAAGCAAGATGCAGCAGGTGTGTCAATGTACCCCTGGCAAACCAGACACCAAGAATTCTCCAAAAACTGGATATGAAACTCAAGGACCAGAGGCAGGGAGCCACCTGAGGTGGCTATTTAAAAAACTAACAGTTTAGGGGCACCTGGATGGCTCAGTTGGTTAAGTCTTACTTCAGCTCAGGTCATGATCTCATGGTTCATGGGTTCGAGCCCCGCGTCAGGCTCCGTGCTGACAGCTCAGAGCCTGGAGCGTGCTTCGGATTCCGTGTCTCCCTCTCTCTCTGACCCTCCCCTTCTCATGCTGTCTCTCTCTCAGAAATAAATAAAACAGTCTACAGCCATACCACCCTGAACGCACCTGATCTCTTTTGATCTCGAAAGCTAAGCAGGGCTGGGCCTGGTTAGTACTTGGATGGGAGAAATAAATAAAAAGCTCAAAAAAATGTTTTTAATAAAAAAAATTAAAAACTGACATATTAGCAAAGAAAGCTAAGTTTTGGGTTGTTTTAATTGAGACCACAAGGAAATCCCCAAAATCAGATCTGAAAGGGTCTGATTTTTTTTTTTTTAAAGTAGGCTCCATACCCAGCATGGAGCTTGAACTCACAACCCTGAGATCAAGAGTCGTATGCTCTACCACTGAGCTGGGCAGGTCTCACAAAGGACAGCCTGATGCTTCAATCACAGATTTGAACAAAATGGAAAATTCAAGTATTCACTGGTTTAGATAAAAGACAATTACAGCAGTTGTGAAGCTGTTTTAAGATTTACACAACTAAAACAAAAGTCCTAATTGACCAATTATTTCACCTCAGAAATTCTGAGTCTGCAACAGAACCAAGAACACACTAAATATCAGGCATTTTCTAAAACATTGACTTTTGTAAGTTAGAAGGTCCAGGAAAAGCAGAGATGACATTTAAGGTCTTCTGGCACGCCCTCCTGCACTGCCTGGGCTCAACTGGTTTTATACAATTGACAGAATATACTGAAAGCCTAATCCAATCCCCTTACCAACCAGATTAATCCAATCTCACTTATTTCATGGAAAATCTCATGTTGACCCTAAGGCTTTGAAATACAGTCTATGTTTAGGACTTCAGTTGCTTGGTTGAAAACAAAACCCTCCTATCATACCTTACCCTCAACAGGAGAGGTGAATACTTCCTGGAGAATCTCAGGCATGACCAGGCTAGATTTTAATGTTACCACAGGCTGACTTAGACAACAGCAGCCACAAACATGCACAAGGACGGCGTTCTGAAGATTCTCAGCTAGATTGCTGTGAATACATCTGAACCCTGACTAACAGACATCCAAATTCTAGAAATGCGAGCACAGAGACTGTGGGGACAGTCTTATGTGCAAAACTATTTTCGTGAAGCTAAAAAGCCTCTGTGCAGCAGGGCCACAGGCTTGAAGGTTTGGCACACCCCAAGGGCATCAAAATGTCAATGTAACCTTTAAGCACGACACATTTATTTCCTTGTTCGAGACGCAAATGGACAAGTCACGGTAGATGTCCCATGTTTCATAGGTTAAAAAAAAAGTTTTTATATAATCAGCTTAAACTGAATTCCAGATTTTTAGAGGTCTAATCAATCCTTTCTCCCCACTGGCAGGGGACAATAGGCACAAGATCATCTGAATTCTGAGATGAAGACCAAATGCAGAACTTTCTTACTTGCGACACAGACAAGATTAACCCAATTTCACTATTTATAGCTTTCTGACACTCACAAACCTTACATGAGTTCGTCAGAGTAGACCTCCCAAATTCAGAAACAAGGAACTGGAGCTGAGGCTCAGAGAGCCTTGCGGGGAGTCAGGTTAAAGGACACAACACAGCTCTTCCCCCACCAAACAGAAGCTTCTCCTGCTCTCTTTAGAGGGTCTATCAACTGTGAGAATACACTGCTAGAGCAAATCAACTCTGGCAAGGAATACTAACTACTACTCAATATCTGAACTTAGAAATGCAGTCTGCACTAACCAACCAGTCTGCCACAGGGCAAAACAGTACTAAAAATGTTTCATTAGAGGGACGCCTGGGTGGCTCAGTCGGTTGGGCGTCAGATTCGGCTCAGGTCATGATCTCAGGGTTGGTGGGTTCAAGCCTGCTGGGCACAGGCTCTGTGCTGACAGCTCAGAGCCTGGAGCCTGCTTCAGACTCTGTGTCTCCCTTTCTCTCTGGCCCTCCTTGCTCACGCTGTCTCTCTCTCAGAAATAAACAAAACATTAAAAAAATTTAAAATGTTTCATTAGATAAAAGATGGGAGCTGCAGGAAAAATAAAAGCCTTCTCTAACCGTTCTGAGGAAACGATCCTGTGTTCCCTAACAGAGTAGTGTATCCAAAAAGCAGCACTCACTTGGGCTACTTCGGTACTCCATTTGCACCTAGCCAGCACACACAACCGAGAACAGGCGCCAAGGAAGAAATGCAAGGGCCGCATCTGGCTGGCAGCCACCCAGTCCTCACCCTCCCTCTCCTAAAGGGACTCCGAGTTTCTGTTTGGGGAGCTCCGGGGACAGCTTCCTTCACAGTCCCGCAAGAGGTGGAACACGTGGTTTAGTGCTCATCTCTTCGGCATGGCCCCAAACGGTAGTTCCGACACTGGTTCAGATGAAGAATGTGGCTCATTTCTGGCCAAGAGCCGGAAGAAGTCATCTGCTGCCAGCTCCAGGAAAAGCAGCTCCCGGGCTCTTGGCGGCGTCGGCGAGCGACCTGAAGACACACGCTGCGGACGCACGGAAACCAGCCGGAAAACACAGCGCATGCGCGCGCACGGGCACACACGCGGTGCGGACAGCTGAGAGGGGGGCGGAGGAACCAAGTCCGCCCCACGCTCAGCCTTCCGAGCCTGAGAGGAGACGACCCAGGCCCACGAAGCCTGGTCATTTCTGCTTCATCCGCAACCCAAACACCCTTTTACAGAAAAGCTGCACATATGAAAATGATTGTCGGGACGCCTGGGTGGCTTCGCTCAGTCGGTTAAGGGGGCGACTTGGTTACGGCTCCGGTCATGATCTCGTGATTTGTGGGTTCAAGCCCCGCATGTGGCTCTGCGCTGGCAGTGCAATGCGGGGGCTGCTTGGAAATTCTCTCTCTATGCCCCTCCCCTGCACACAACTTCTCAAAATAAACTTAAAAAATAAAAAAAAGATGGTCTTCTACAAAAATTGACAGAATCCACAAACGATATTCCTGACTTGAGACCACTCCTCCTTATAATATTAACAGTAAAACTTAAGACTTACAGAATTGTAGTCCAGACTATGGTGTTCAGAACAAAGCTTCAAAGTTCAGTAATGGGGTTTTGTTTTGTTTTACAAGTGAGTGACAAGCCAACTCCAGAAAGTCAAATTCTGAGATGACATTCCACTATTCGTCTCCAGGGAGAATATGCCTTCTCTGACCACCGGTTTATACACCAACCGCTCACCACTGGGCTCCCAAATTTTCAGTATATTCTGCTCATCCTCACTCCACATATGGGTCTAAGAAGGCTACATGGAGATGAGACAGCATATTATAAAAAGGATTTGCCATCAAAACATCTCAAAAATGAGGACTTAAAGGGCATCGTGCTATTTTTCTCACCTGCCAATCCAATTTACATTTAGTCCTTTTAGGGAAAGACGAAAAAGGAAAAGTATACCCCACAAAGCTTTTTTCAACCAAGAAAAAACAAAGACATGTGACGCCTGGGTGGCTCAGTCAGTTAAGCGTCCAACTTAGGCCCAGGTCATGATCTCACAGTTCATGAACTCAAGCCCCATGTCAGGCTCTGTGCTGATGGCGCAAAGCCTGGATCCTGCTTCAGATTCTGTCTTCAGATTCTGTGTCTCCCTCTCTCTCTGCCTCTCCCCTGCTCTATCTCTGTCTCTCAAAAATAAATAAAAACGTTAAAGCAATTAAAAAAAAAAAAAAGAATAAAGAAACAGGGGGGCCTAGGTGGCTCAGCTGGTTAGGCACCCAACTCTTGATTTCAGCTCAAGTCATGATCCTGCAGTTCGTGGGCTCAAGCCTCACTTTGTGCTGACAGCACTGAGCCTGCTTCGGATTCTCTTTCTCTCTCTGCCCCTCCTCCACTCACTCTCTCTCAAACATAAACATTAAAAAAATAAATAAATAAAAGACAGCTAGGGAAATGCTGAGAAGTGGCCCTGAGGGATGAGATCAAGCACTGGCTCAAGGGTTCTGCTGAGGAGCTAAGGCACTGGCATCCCCTTTAGACTCACCACTGAGGCTTGATCAGCCTTAGTCCAACTTCTCTAATGAGCAAAGATTCCCCCCACCCCGAAAGCAGAAGGAAGTTAGCCTAAGGAGAGCAGTACTTTCCTACTGAGGAGTCAGGAAATAGATTACAACTGGCACCCAGGAAAATGCAGGATGACGGGGAGGGTTTGAGAAGGAAACCACTAGGTGTGGTCTAGTTATTTCCCAGGTAAGCATGAACCTGGACTAGATCAAAAGAACAATAACTTTTCACTCCCCTCTTCAGTTGCAGATAACAAAGACTGCACTAGGCCAGGAACAGAACCTGAATGAAAAGTAAACAAACATTGTCCTCTTTGGATTTACCAAGTCAAGGCAGAGATGAGAACCTGACAATCAAGATTTCTTCTTCCCCTTCCCAAAAAGTACTGTGCCCTACTAAGCACAGTAAAAGGAACCACACACTCCATTTTGCTGAACTCTGTCCACACTGAAGGACAACTCACTCTCCTGTAAACCCTTTGAGCCAAACCAGTAACTTAACACTTGATTTTCAAAAGCCCACAAGCAATCAAATGGTCTTCAGTTAAGCTTTACCTCCATTCTGAACCTCCAATGAACTTTCTGAACTTCCTTTTAGGAGTTATCCAGAACCCGGTAAAAGTGCCAACCTCTCTCTCCCCAGGTTGCAAAAGGAACCATTTTTAGCTTGCCAGAGAAGTGTTTAATCGTGTAAAATACTGAAGCACTGTCCACTTAAAGATATCCTCCAAATCTTCTCCCTTGTAAATTACACATAAACGGTCAGTCAGACCTGGGAACCACCATTTCCATATACCAGGACTCTGTACTGCCTGCACCGGTGACGCTACCTCGCTAACTGCACCAGTTCTATTTAAGGTACCTAATTATTCCTACAGCTGCATTCCTGGTCCCCAAAGATTTCACCCTGAAAAAAGAGGAACGTGAGGCTCTGCGAGGCTCTGCAGAGCAGTGATCCACTCTCCATGAATCAGTTCAGACTATGTTGCTACATTACCAAACCCCCAAACCACAACTTACCTTTTCTAACAGGTGAAGAATAGATTTACTTATACGATAACAGGACATAAAATGAGTTCTAACAATCTAATATTTACGATAACCCAAGAACATCAGGATTTCCAATTAAAAAAAAAACGAAGATCTCTCATTAAATCTTCTCAAAAGAGTCAACTGATACACTATAAAAAGTAATTTCAAATCCAGTAATCAAATTAGGAAGAATTTCAGAGTGCAGCTTCTGAAACCATCTTCTTACCTGAAGCAGTACACAAAACTGCCAACTTTAATTCCAAAGAGATACATCAAAAAAACACACGAGCACCGAAAACTGAACAGAAAATCTAAGAACATCCATATTGTTGCATGGCCTAGGCAAAGAGCCTGGCATACAGAAGCACCAAAAACGGGGCCATCCCCCACCCTCAAGCAAAAAGCAACTCCAACAAATGGTAAACTGTAGTGCCTCACAAGCAAAATGCAACTCTGGCAAAAAAAAGGGGGAGGAGGGGCAGAATTAACACCTTCAACAAGAACTTAACGGATGAATCTCAGAAACATGGGAAGGGATGAAGCCAGACACAAAGTGCATGTACCATTGGGCTCTATTCACGCCTCATAACCTTATGGAAACAAACTATATACTACATACGGCAATCAGATCAGTGGTGCCATGGGCTTGGGTTGGAGGTAGATGCTCTCAACGTATGTTGATCAAATTAAAGCTGTAGGATTCTTAAAAGAGTGACTACACAGTATCCAAGAAAGTTTTTAAAACAGGTATTAGGGATCTCAAAATTCTCTAGATGAAACCAAGAGCCATTCCAACAATGGCTTAATACCCTCAAGCACTGATGGATGTTAGAGTAATTCACTCAAAAGTCAAAATTTAAGGAACTCACCTATATAAAACCAAAGTTGACCACGGGGACACCATTTAATTGTGTTTCCCTTTTCTCACAAGCCTAGACTGAGTTCCTCCTTCCTTAAAATTACCACTCTGTGAACCAGTTTGTTTTCAAGTTTTGTCCCAAAACACTGCAAATTCCACCCATGAAATCTCACAGTAAGGGCCGTTTTTCCCACAGAATGCCGCCACCATTTGCACGCTCTTCTGCAAAACTAAGAACCTGATAAATTACTCCGCAGCCTGTGCTTCAACTTGTTGAGAATTCTGAAGTGCACAAAACCTGTTACTGTTATAAGTAGCTTCTGGAAGCTTGCAAACATTTGATTTAGTTACATTTTTGCTGAGATTAACATACTCAAATTCCTTCTCCATAGGAACCGTGCCCCCAGGAAACATCAAAACCAAATTTCCAGACTTTCAGCATCAGTTAAGACGCAAAACCTAACGCCATGGTTACTGAGAGCACACAATGAGGAAGAACTTTTACTTACAGATCTTCAGGTCAGTGGGGAAGGAGGAGATTAAGTCCAAAAAAACACTGTCATAATGCACAAATCTACCAACACGGGCTCTGATAACACGCTACTTGCCAACAATAATACAATCAGATACAGGACAGCTTTGAAAGCAATTATTTGAAATTACCAGAGAAGAACTGCACGGTAACGTGCGCACAGCTTATTCCAATCAGCCGACTTGCAACGCACCTGAACGCTACCCAAGTACCCTGGTTTAAGCTGCCTAACTGTCCGTCTTTGTCAGGAGAAAAGACTCTCACACCATCGGCTCTACTTCCCTGGGTGCCTCCCGGCCAGAGCGCGTCTCCCACAGGGCAGGCGGATACTCAGCAGCCCCCTCTCGGCAGGACATTCACAAACGCCTCCAGCGTGAAGACCGGGTCAAACGCCCCAGGAGAGAATCTGAGGTCTCGCCAGCGCCCCCCCCCCAAGTCTCTACCCACCAAGTACTCCGGGCACTCAGCGGCTGGACTGGGCAGCAGGAAAGAGGGTGCCCAACACGCTCGCAACCAAGGACTCAAAGCCTGACGCAGGCTGCCCTTCCCCTTAGGCGGCAATGCAGCAAGGTTATCTTTACCTTTGTAGAGGTTGGTGACGGCGGTGGCTGCGTTTTGGAAGGGGACCCAGAGAGAAAGTCCTGGCTGCTGACACACTCGGTCTGAAAATGGGGGCGGGGGGGGTGGAGGAGAGAAAAAAGAACACAAAAGACACAGAGAGAAAGAGAGAGAGACACACAGAAAAAAAAAAGAGAGATGTTATTTGGGCGTCAATCACTCAGAACGGCCATATTAGGTTTCGCCATTTTGTACCAGGATTTCGGGATCCCACATTCGGTGCGAGGACGGCAGGCAGGGGGGCGGCGGCGGGGACGGGAACGAGCCGCGGGGCCCAGAGGCGCAGCCCCCCGGGGCCGAGCCGCGGCCGCCGAAGGCGCCCCCGCCCAGTCCCCGCCCCGAGGCCGGCTCCGGGCACAATGGGCCGGCCCCGCCACCTCCCTTCGCCATTTTGTGAGCTGGAGCCCCTCCCCTGTCCTCCCGGCCGGGGGGCGCCTGCAGCCGGGCCCCAGGCGCCGGCGGGCCCCCGGCAACCCCCAACGGGGGCGCCCCCGCGCCGGCCCCCGCTCGGCCGGGGCCCGCCCCCGCGCCGCCATCTTGTGAGGAGGGCGGCGGGGCGGTGGCGCGGCGGCGGGGCCACGGCGGCCGCCCTCAGGGTTCTCAGCCGGCCGGCAGGCCCCGAGGCGGCGGCGGCGGCGGCGGCGGCGGCGGGGCGGCGGCGACGGCAAGATGGCGGCCGCGGGCCTCACCTT
Source organism: Proteles cristata cristata (assembly GCA_017311185.1). NCBI lineage: Eukaryota > Metazoa > Chordata > Mammalia > Carnivora > Hyaenidae > Proteles > Proteles cristata. The sequence continues at coordinate 46,097 of JAESUZ010005230.1, forward strand.
TGTAGAGCTGGGCCACGGCGGTGGCCGAGTTCTGGAAGAGGTGCCACAGCTTCTGCTGCTTGTGCTCCGGCTGCGCGGCGGCCGCCGCCTCCTCCTGCAGCTCAGGGGGCAGCTGCTCGTCCTGCTCGGCCTCGGCCAGGCACTGCCGCTCCCACTTGGAGAACCAGTGCTCGGGCCCGTGCTCCTGGATCTCGGCCTCGCCCTCCTCCTTCCGCTCCTCCATCCTCCGCGGCCTCCCGCGGCCTCGCCGCCGCCGCCGCGTCCTCCTCAGGCGGGGCCCCCGCGGGAGCGTCGTCGTCGAGCGGCCCGGCGGTGGGGCCCAGCGGCCGGCGGCGGCTCCTCGCGGCGGCCCAGGCCTCCTGCACCCCGACGGCCTTCGAGCCCCGCCCCGCGGTCCCGCGCAGACCGGGACGACCCCCGCCCCGGACCTCCCCACCCTCGGGCCCCGCCGAAGGTCGCCGCGGCCCCTCGCGTCGCCGGCCGGAACTCGTCTACCGCCCCCCCATGGCGCCGCGGCCCTCCTAGGGCCGCCGCCGCTGACCGCCTAGCCCTCCGCACAGCCCGGCCTACGCCGCCGAGCCCACCCAGAAGACTGAGGAACGTCGTCGTCGCCGCCGCCGTCGACGCCTCTGCGGCTGCTGGTCCCCGCCCTCCCCCGCCCACATGCTGACTGGGGAAGCACCGCCCACTCGGCTTCAGCTCTCCGGCCCGGTTGGGGCGCGCCCGCATCGAGGGCCCCCATTGGCCCGACCCGACAGGTTCCGCGTGCCGGCCTCTGAATACAGCTCCGTGATTGGTTCCCCGGCCTGTCCGCCCGACGTAACCAATGGGCGGGGGACAGGGAGTATATGACAGGAAGGATATATAAGGAGGGGGAGGAGCTTACAGTGGTTGCGTCCGAGCCAACCAAGGGATGGGGGAGGGAAGAGAAGCTAAAACGTACGCATGCGCACTCTCTTGCTCGCCGCTGAGCACCACCCCCCGTGGGGCGTCGAGTGGGGGTCACGTGACTCGGCCTAGCGACCGCGCCCCGCGGGGGCTTTTCGGGCGCTCCCCGGCCCCAGGGGACACGAAATTAAGTCGGGCCACCGCGCCTCGGGAGACGCTGAGGTGTCGGGGGTGGCAACCCTCCTGCTCCAGCCCCTTGGGCTTCCAAAGGGGAGGCGAAACGGGGAAAAAGAGAAGGAAACGCCCAACTTGTGTCCAAGTTGGCAGGGTGCTCCCCCATCTGTGTATTTCAGCGTTCCATTTCCCGCACGGGCAGTTTGGGCCTCCGAGGAAAAACTCGCAAGTGGCAAGGCCAGCGGGCCCCTCCAGCGTCTCCGGAGACGCCGTCCCGTGATGCGGCCGCCTGCCCGCCCGGGAGGCCGCCAGCGCCACGGAGCGCGGGACCGGGGGCCCAAGCCGCCCCGCACCTGTCCCGACAAGCACGCTGCGGGGCCACGTGCGGCCGCTTGCGTCACGCGCCAGCCCCCGCCTCCCGTGGCCGGAACACGCGTGGCCTAGCCGAGTGGACGGGCCCGGCCTCCAGTTAACCCGCGCCGCCCCTGCCGCCTCTGGCAGCCTAGCGGAAGCAGCCACGCAAATGGGCGATGACCGCACAGAGGCAAAAACGCCCCTCCCCCTCCCTCTCCACCCCCCCCCGCCCCCCGCGGCGCTAGAGTCAGGGCTGGAGCCACCCAGGGCTGGAGAAGGCGGTCAGGCCACCATCCCCCACTAGCTGCCACCTCAGCCCCTGCAAAGCAAGTGGCTTTAAAGCCATCACTTCTGGACTAAAATCTGACCTCCCTTTGACCTCTGAGTCCCTGCAGGATCTAGGCCCGCCTCCTCTGTTTTCACCTCACCCCCTCCTCTGTTTGGCTTGAGCTGCCCAGGCACCGTGGCCGCCTTTGTGTTTCCCCAGGACACCAAGCTCTTTTCTGCCTCAGGGCCTTTGCTCTCACGGTACCCTCCCTCTGGACTCCTCCCGCCACCCGCCCTCGGTTCTCAGGGCACTGCTCAGCCGGTCTGTCATACCAGCCTGGTGAAAGCAGAGCCCTCGCCTCGTTTTATTGTTTCATACCCCGTATCACTACCTGATATAATCTATTGTTACAGGTCTCCCGTCTCCAAAAAATAACGTCGTCAAGGTCACAATCTTGGCAGTCTTCTTCCTGGCTCAATCTTAAAAAAGATAAGTAAGATTTAGGAAGGAAGGGGGTTAGAGGGCACCCCAAAAAGAACATGCCAGGCAAAAGTCTTACAGGGGAACCCCAAGTTCTTCAGGCAACCAGAGTAGGAGCAGCAGGCATGGGGGCCACTGAGTCCATCCAGGACCAGGCGCACAGCTTGGGCCTTACCCCTTGTGCACAGGCACAACTGTGCAAAACACAATCTGTTGATTCCATAACATTAAAAGAATTTTTGTCAATCATTATTACAAAAACATCGAAAATCTGTTATTTTTATGGCAAAGAAAGGTGTTTTTTTTAACGTTTTTTTTTAACGTTTTTTTTTAACGTTTTTTTTTTTTTGAGAGACACAGCACGAACAGGGAGGGGCAGAGAGAGAGGGAGACACAGAATCCAAAACAGGCTCCTCACTCTGAGCTGTCAGCACAGAGCCCAATGCGGGGCTTGAACTCGCAAACTGTGAGATCATGACCTGACCCGAAGTTGAACGCTCAACTGACTGAGCCACCCAGGGACCCATATGGCAAAAAATGTTTAATCTGAGGACATTTTCATCGAGATTTTTCTGAGACCTTCTGCCAAGGTCTTAAATGAGTGCCCCTGTCTCTCCCTCTCTATCTCTCCCTCCCCCCCCCAAGACACAAACACTCAGATGTGACTCAGGAGACCTAGGCTATTCATCAGTTTAATTCTAAACTGCCCCTTATAAAACCTAAGCAACATTATTATACATTGATACTTAGAGGGTGCACATAGCCAACTTGCAAGGCCTGTGAGATGAGGCGCACCTGTGGTGACTGTTAAAAAAAGTGTGTGCCCAAAGCCATGAAGGCAGAAAGTTAGATTCTTAAGGAGAATAAGTGGGTATTTCACAGTGGTGGAATCTCAGAGGACTTCCTGGGGGAGGAGAATTTTTGCTAGACCATAAAGCACAGACAAGGCTCCTGTAAGGCAGAGGTCCCTCAAAGTAGAGGGACACATAAATTGAAAGGCACAGAGGTATGGGGTGCCTGGGTGGCTCAGTTGATTAAGTGTCCTCCTCAGACTCAGGTCATGACCTCACAGCCCATGGGTTCGAGCCCCACCTTGAGCTCTCTGCTGACAGCTCAAAGCGTGGAGCCTGCTTCATATTCTGTGTCTCCCTCTCCCTCTCTGTCCCTTCCGAATTCATGTTCTGTCTCTCTCAAAAATAAATAAACATTAAAAAATAAAATAAAAAGAAAGGCACAAAGGTGGGAAAGGCTTAAAGAACCAGGAATAATCTAGTTTGATTTGAACATTTTCTTTCTTCCTATTGATGAGATAGTGCCACCTAGTTTGGCTTTCTAAATAATTTTATAGGCACTTCCTATCTGAGTGACCTTGGGCTAATTAGTAAGCCTCTTTGAGCATCAAAACTCAGATGGCAATAGAAATCTCTACGGTTTGCTTTCAGGATTAAATGAGAATAAACAAGGGGCACCTGGATGGCTTAGTCAGTTAAGCGTCCGACTTTCGCTTGGGTCATGATCTCGTGGTTCGTGGGTTCGAGCCCCGCGTCGGGCTCTGTGCTGACTGCCAGCTCAGAGCCTGGAGCCTGTTTCAGAGTCTGTGTCTCCCTCTCTCTGACCCTCCCCTGCTCACGCTGTCCTCTCTCTCTCTCTCTCTCTCTCTCCTAGAAATAAATAAAACATTAAAAAAATAAAAAAAATAAATGAGAATAAACAAGAAAAGAACTGAGTTCTATATCAGTCCACAAAAGTACTCGATATAAAAAAGAAAAGAAAGAAAGAAAGGAAAAAAAAGACGAGGGCCCCAAGGGGCCTGAGGACGTGATCCTGGATTAGCCTCCAACCTTGAAATTGGGAGCCCGGAGGAGCCACAGTGCATATGACATCTCTCAGCTAAACTCTGGAAACTTCACAGCCATTTAAAGTAATTAGCATTTGATGACTCAAGTAAATGTGGGTTAATGTAGACTTTTATTATTTTTTTTTAAGTAGGCTCCATGCCTATGAGGGGCTAGAACTCAGGATCCCAAGTTCAAGAATCACATGCTTCACAGACTAGGGCAGCCAGGTGCCCCTGCACTTTCACGTTTAACATCCTTCCAGATTTTTAGGTATATATACATAAGCACATTTTTTAAGTTAATTTTTGGTTTTTCTAATTTTTTTTTTTTAAGAGAGACAGAGTGTGAGCAGGGGAGGGGCAGAGAGAGAGGGAGACACAGAATCTGAAGCAGGCTCCAGACACTGAGCTGTCAACACAGACCCAGATGCACGGCTCGAACTCATGAACTGTGAGATGGTGACCTGAGCTGAAATCAGACACTTAACTGACTGAGCCATCCAGGCAACCCTATACATAAACACTTTCAAACACAGAAGATATATTATACAGCTTGTTGTGAAACTGACCTTTTAGTTTCTGTTTTATAATATATCTTGGACATCTTTTCCATTTCAACAATATACGGTTGACCCTTGAACGATGTGGGGGTTAAGGGTATGACCCCATGCACAGTGGAAAAACCATGTGGGTTGGAGGGGGTGCTAAATGGGTAAGTGGCATTAAGAAATCTACTCCTGAAATCACTGTTGTACTATTGATAACTAACTTGTATGTAAATTATTAAAAATAAATTGAAGAAAAAAAGAAATCCATGTGACTTTGGACACCCCCGAAACGTAACTACAGATAGTTCCTATTGATTGGAAGCTTTACGCATCATAACATATAGTCGGTTAACACACAGGTTGTATGTTATATATGTATCATATACTGTATTCTGAAAATTAAGGAAGCTAGAGAGAAGAAAATGTGATTAAGAACATTACAAGGAAGAATAAATACATTTACAGTACTGTATTGTATTGACTGAAAAAAAATTGCATATAAGTGAACCCATGCAGTTCAAACCCATGTTCCTTAAAGGTCAAAGGTAGTCACCTGCTTCCTTTATTTTTTAGGTTTTTTTTTTTTAAATGTTCATTTTTGAGAGAGAGAGAGAGAGACTGAGTACGAGCAGGGAGGGGCAGAGAGAGAGAGAGAGACAGGCTCCAGGCTCTGAGCTGTCAGCACAGAGCCCAACGCGGGGCTCAAACCCACAAATTGCGAGATCATGACCCGAGCCGAAATCGGATGCTCACCCAGGTGCCCCTGCTTCCTTCTTATTAACAGTCACATAGGGGCACCTGGGTGGTTCAGTCCATTAAGCGTCTGACTTCGGCTCAGGTCATGATCTCATGGTTCATGGATTCAAGCCCCAGGTCCGGCTCTCTGCTGACAGCCAGCTCAGAGCCTGGAGCCTATCTTCGGATTCTGTGACTCCCTCTCTCTGACCCTCCCCTGCTTATGCCGTCTCTATCTCTTTCTCTCAAATATAAATAAAACATTAAAAAGAAAATTTAAAAACAAGTCACATAGTACCCCATGGTATATGCCCATCATAATGTATCCGTTCACCACCAGAAAGCAGTTGGCTGTTTTCAGTGTTTCAGCACTACAGGAACACATACTCAGGGTCCCCGTGCAACTCATCTTTGACATCTGTTAATTCCTTCTTTCCTATAGGTACCATGAGGTAGAATCCCCTGGTAAAAGCACTGTATTTGGTATTCACTGGTTCTATTATTATTATTACAAAAGTACTTCTTGTTTCAACTGAAGAGTTCTAATTGCACGAAACAGAAAGTAAGAAGTGAAAAGCCATTCCACCTACCTCGTCTAGAATACTCCTCAGTCCTATACTCAAGAGCTAACATATAACCTTTGGAAATGGTGTCCTTGTGTATATGTGTATTTAACCATATACGTGTATGTATCCCTTTAAGAAAAACATGTGATCATTTTATGAGTACTACCACACACTTTTTACTCTTAACATAATTTGAACACCATTCCTTGTCAGTACATAGATTCTTTTTAAATATTGTGAAAGGGACTTCGGATTGCTCAGTTGGTTGATCAACTGACTCTTGACTTCGGCTCAGGCTCAGGGTTCGTGGGATCAAGCCCCGTGTCAGGCGGTGCGCTATCATGGAGCCTGCTTTGGGACTCTCTTCCTCCCTTCTCTCAAAATAAATAAATAAACTTAAAAAAATAAAGGAAGATAAAATACTGTGAAATCTTTCACTGTATGGATTCAGTATTTAACAGATTCCCTATTGATGGTAATGTAGGTTGTGACCAATCTTTGGCAATTCTGAACAATGCTGTAATGAACACCCCGGTATAAATGTGCTGCCGTGAACATCCCTGCATGTATGTACATGTATGCATGTGCAGATGTGGGTCCTCAGAAATAGCATTTTGGAGTCAAAAGATATATGAATTAAATATTTTATAAGAGGCTTTGAAAATGGCTTCTGAGGGGCGCCTGGGTGGCTTAGTTGCTAAAGCGTCCGACTTCGGCTCTGGTCATGATCTCTCAGTTTGTAGGTTTGAACCCCGCATCCGGCTCTGTGCCGACAGCTCAGAGCCTGGAGCCTGCTTCTGATTCTGTGTCTCCCTCTCTCTCTGACCCTCCCATGTGCGCTCTCTCTCTCTCTCTCAAAAATAAATAAACATTAAAAAAAAGAAAAGAAAATTCCCTTCTGAAAGGCAGAGCAGTTGACCTTGCCTCCCATAAGCACGTGTGATGTTTTTCCACAATCTTATTAAATAAATAGTAAAGTAACAAACAAAAACCTCTGCATTTCGCTGAACAAAGAAGTGACAAAAGGGTATCTCCTTATGGCTCTACTTTGACTAGTCTAGTTTCCCAGGTTGTCATTGGCTTTTTACTTTGTGTATCCTTTTCCATTTTTCTTGCCTTGGAAATGTTTTCAAATAGTTCAGTCTTTGAACTCATAACTCCTGAATTTTGTGTCAGGCTTAGAAAGGCTCCACACTCCCAAGGATTTCTGTTCACGTGGTGGAATTAAAACTGCAATGGCAGCCATCTTTCTCCTCATCTCCTGGCCCACCACACAGAAACGTCAAGAGAACGCGTGATCCCCACAGCTTCTCATGATACATGACGCGTGGGTTCATCACAGCAGACCATACACGCAGCCTCATAGATTAATTACTGCCAGGAAAGGTCAAAGTTAGACTCAAGGGCATGAGTCAAAAGACGAGAAAAGTCAAAAACCATTGTGAGCACAGAAGGCCAATAAAAATAAGATAAAATCAGACATCTTTTATTAAACATTTCACAGCATATGCATTTAAATAAAGGCAATACTTTTTGGGTTTTAATATGTTGCCTGCTCAAGTTTAGGACCCGTGTTGACATTAAGTACACCCTTGCGTTGGTTTCTGAATTTCACTTTGGCTACAAGACATGGCATTCAGTCCCCCGGGGGGTGAGCTGAGGGGGAATGTCAGGAGGAAGATCTCCTTTTTATGACCCAGCCTCAGAAGTCACGCAGCATATATGTGTATAGTCCCTTCATCAGGAGCAAGCCACTAAGTCTGGGTCGCATTCAAGGCCAGAGGGATTGGATCTACCCTTTGAAGGGAGGCATGCTGTGGAATTGGGGTTTATTTATTTATTTTTTTATTTTTATTTTTTAATGCTATTTTACTTTTTTGAGACAGAGACAGAGCTTGAGTGGGGGAGGGGCAGAGAGAGAGGGAATCACGGAATCTGAAGCAGGCTCCAGGCTCTGAGCAGACAGCACAGATCCCGACACGGGGCTCGAACCCACTGAACGTGAGATCATGACCTGAGCCAAAGTCGGCTGCCCAACTGACCGAGCCCCCCAGGCACCCTGGAGATATATTTAAAAACACCACATCTAGATTGTACCCAGCTGCACTCAACTCCCTACTGAGGGTGAGATTCTTTGACTCTCTGTGGACTTCAAAGGTGGGGTGGCTTGTTGGAGTTGAAGGTGAACCCCCCCACTCACATTTCGGTCACCTTGCATGGGCGCAGCCACCTGTTGTTCTGGGAGGTGGGGGAAGGAGAGTGGGAGACATGCGTTCTGATCTGTTTTCTTGCGTTTCCTGTGACCAAATGTGGTCACAACTCACCTCACTTGGTAAATTATAAGGACGTGTTTCTCCCTAAACTCTTGTTTTCCATGGAAACACAGAAAACAGAGCTAAATTTTGAAAAAAGATTTTTGACAAAATTTGAAAGCCTTATATGCCCTCCTCCCCTTGCTATAAAATACAGCTTACCTTGGGCAAGTAAAAGCTGCCTTTCTTAAAAAAAAAAAAAAAAAAAAAAAAACAGGAAATACTGCTAGTCTTGGGGTGCCTGGGTAACCCAGTTGATTGAACATCTGACTCTTGATTTCAGCACAGATCAGGAACCCCAGGTCATGGGATTGAGCCTGCTTAAGACTGCCTCTCCCGGGGCGCCTGGGTGGCTTAGTCGGTTAAGCGTCCGAATTTCGCTTGGGTCATGATCTCGCGGTTCGTGGGTTCGAGCCCCACGTCGGGCTCTGTGCTGACTGCCAGCTCAGAGCCTGGAGCCTGTTTCAGTCTGTGACTCCCTCTCTCTCTGACCCTCCCCTGCTCACGCTGTCTCTCTCTCTCTCTCTCTCTCTCTCCTAGAAATAAAAAAAACATTAAAAATTAAAAAAAAAAAAAAAAAGACTGCCTCTCCCTCCCTCCTTCTCTCCCTCCCTTCCTCCTTCCTCTCCCCCTCTCCCCTGCTCATGTTCTCTCTCTCTCTAAAAAATGAAAAAGAAAGAAAAAGAAAATACTGCTATTTATCTGTGACACAGAAAATACGTCAAAGAATCTCAGACCTTGTGGGGGAAATAATTCTCCAAAGGGTCTCTCAAAACTGCACACAGAATGGGCTGATATAAGCATATTGCAGACTGAAAGCTTCCCTCCCAATATCCATTCCACAGTTATTTTTTGCAAACAGAGCCAAAATTGCATTCAAGTGGGCAGTGTGCCAAGTTTAAGGACTACATTTCCCAGCTTCCTTTGCAAGGGAGGGAGGATGATGAAATAGTAAGAGGAAGTCTTTGGGGTGGGGCTTCCAGGAAAGCTGTTTAAAAGGAAGTGACTTAGCTTGGTCTCTTGCTACTTCCTCCTTCCTGTTGCCTGGAACTCAAACAAGGTAGCCAGGGCTGCAGCAGCCATCTTTGACCATGAGGTAACCTTGAGGAAGGAAGTCATATGCCGAGAATGGTGGAACAGAAAGGAGGAAGTCTGATGAATTTGTGGATGTCCTCAGACCACTGTTTAAGTAGAGAAAAAACCCTCTAGCGTGTGTGAGCGCCTGTGGTTAGGTCTCTGCACCGACAGCTGAACACAATCCATTGCTCATTATATGTAAAGGACGTAGTAATCTGCACGGTGCTCAATAAATGCAATATCCTGTTTTTTGGGGAAATTGGAAGCTGCTGTTTGTGCTTTCTCTTTGCTTTTACCCACCTTTTATGCAACTGTTTCCCTGTTACAACACTGTGTTCTTTCCAGGGCTAGTCCTCAGCCTGCAACTGTAGCTGCAAGTAGCTGCCAGTCATCAGATAGCACTCGGGTTAGGAACGATCTCCCTCTCTGCCTGCTATCTGAGGGATGAATCACAGACAACTAAATGCGTTCTCAGAAAGACTGCCCAGGCCTTCTTGACTCGTGAGACCTCTGCCCGCGGTGGGTGCCCAGGGCTGGGGCTGAAGGCACACTTCAGCCCGGTGGTGATGTCACTATGAAAAAGTCTCATGATAGTGTTGCTCAGGCTTCCCGCTTCTGCTTGCTAAGCGATTGCTTGATTTTCCTAAAATCTGTGTTGTTGTTGTCTTAATGTTTATTTTTGAAAGAGAGGGAAAGAGAACAAGAGCTGGGAAGGGGTGAGGGCGCCTGGGTGGCTCAGTCGGTTGAGCGTCCGACTTTCGCTTAGGTCATGATCTCGTGGCTCGTGGGTTTGAGCCCCGCATCAGGCTCTGTGCTGACTGCCAGCTCAGAGCCTGGAGCCTATTTCACTTCAGTTTTTTTTTTTTTTAATGTTTTATTTATTTCTAGGAGAGAGAGAGAGAGAGAGTGTGTGTGAGCAGGGAGGGTCAGAGAGAGAGGGAGTCACAGACTGAAACAGGCTCCAGGCTCTGAGCTGGCAGTCAGCACAGAGCCCGACGCGGGGCCCGAACCCACGAACCGCGAGACCATGACCTAAGCGAAAGTCGGACGCCCAACCGACTAAGCCACCCAGGCGCCCGGAGCCTATTTCAGAGTCTGTATCTCTCTCTCTCTCTCTCTCTCTGACCCTGCCCTGCTCGTGCTATCTCTCTCTCTCTCTCTCCTAGAAATAAATAAAACATTAAAAAAAATTTTTTAAAAGAGCTGGGAAGGGGTGGCTTGAAATCAGTCATGGCAGGCGTGTTTACACCATGAAAATCAGCAAATGCTGCAAACAAGAGATTCTGTTTTCAGAGAGTCAGTTAAGAACCTGCCAACACCTCACTGATTTGACTTACAAGACCTTGGGTTTCCCCAGCCACATATCCACCAACTAGTTAACACTCTCCCAAACTATACCAGGAGATTAGGTCTTTGTAAACAGAGATGATGATATATAAACACTCACAGAAACAAGAACATTCTAGGAAGCGATTAAGTATGAAGAAAATTAATGAAACCACTGATAATGTTGAATGTACTCCTTTTATCCCCACCCCCATCATAAACAATTCCCCAAGTTCTGAAAAGGTCTAAGAAAATGGGACACCCCACTCACTGGTTCATGAGTTCAAGCCCCAAGTCGGGCTCTGCTTGGGATTCTCTGTCTCCCTCTCTTTCTGCCCCTCCCCTGCTTATGCTCTCTCAAAAATACATAAATAAACATGTGTAACAAAAAATAAATAAATAAAAGGTCTAAGGAGCATTCTTCCTAACAGCTACATAATATTTATTCCTTGTGATGACAATCTTCTAGTTCATTTATGCTTTTCTCGAGACTTCAGGGTTTCTCAGCTCCAGCACTATTGATATTCTGGGTCAAATAATTCCTGTGGGGGCTGTCTCATGCATTGAGGCATGGCTTTTAACCACTGGGTGCCAGGAGCAGTGCTCACTACCCCAACTATGGCAACCAGAAGTGTCTCCAGATTTTGCCCCCTGGTGGGCAGAGTCACCCCAGCTGAAGGTCACTGACAGCTGGACTTCACACTGACCATTAAAGGGTCCCAGAAAAGAAGCATGTCTCGGAGACTGGCCCCAGAATCAGTAGCAACTGTGCCAACTGAGAACTTATTAGAAATGAAGATTCTCTAAAATGAAATATATAATTAATTAATTAATGTAAACTTTTTTTTTTTCTGAGAGAGAAAGAGAAACAGCATGAGCAGGGGAGGGTCAGAGAGAGAGGGAGACACAGTATCTGAAGCAGGCTCCAGGCTCCGAGCTGGCAGTCAGCACAGAGCCCGACGCGGGGCTCGAACCCACAAACCGTGAGATCATGACCTGAGCTGAAGTCGGACACTCAACGGACTGAGCCACCCAGGCGCCCTTAATATAAACTTTTTAATAAAGTAAAAAGTAAATAATAAACATTTTTCAAAATTTGCTTCTGTTTATTTTTGAGAAAGAGAATGTGCATGAGAGCGGGGAAGGGCAGAGACAAAGGGAGACGGACGATCCCAAGTGGGGGCATTAACAGCAGAGAGCTTGATGCGGGGCTTGAACTCACAAACTGTGAGGTCATGGCCTGAGCCGAAGTTGGACGCTTAACTGAATGAGCCGCCCAAGGACCGCTAATTATTATTTTAAAAAGGGGAGAAGTGCTTGGGTGGCTCAATCAGTTAACCATCTGATTCTTGATCTCAGCTCAGGTCTTGATCTCAGGGTGTGAGTTCAAGCCCCGCTTTGGGCTCTGCATGGAGCGTACAAAAGGAAAGAAGGAAGGAAGGGAGGGAGGGAGGAAGGGGGATGAAGGGAGGGAAGGAGGGAGGAAGGGAGGAAGGGAGGCTGGTTCTAGGCACCTCTGCAGACATGCGAAATCAGAATCTCTGCCGTGGAACAAACCAGTCTGTGCTTCACCGAGCCCACCTGGGGATTCTGATGCACACTCCAGCTTGATAAGGTCCAGGGATGAGGGTTTTAGGAACCACAGCAGTGTTCGGTGGCTTCCTGCAATGCTTGGAGGTGGTTGCATCATGATGATGTCCCCCCACCACCACCTCCCCCACCAGCCGATACTTGGCTGGTATAGGTGATTAGAGTAAATTAGCTGAGTTCAGGTGTACTTCGGATGTAAGTACCACCTTTCAGCTCGGGATTACCAAGCACCACTTCTTTTTACCCCAGGGAGGCTCTGGGAGGCTCCGGGGCCAGGGACAAAGTTAAGAATAGAAAGCAAACGGGTCCTGGGGCACCTGGGTGGGTTAGTCGGTTAAGCATCCGACTTTCGCTTAGGTCATGATCTTGCGGTTCGTGGGTTCGAGCCCCGCGTCGGGCTCTGTGCTGACTGCCAGCTCAGAGCCTGGAGCCTGTTTCAGAGTCTATGTCTCCCTCTCTCTCTGACCCTCCCCTGCTCACACTGTCTCTCTCTCTCTCTCCTAGAAATAAATAAAAAACATTAAAAAAAAAAAGCAAACGGGTCCTGACTGTAAGTTCCAACCACCACGTGGTGTTTCTCCACTACATATAAACCATGGTTCTCTAAATAAAGAGCAGTTTGGTCTTTTCAGAAACCCAAGAACCGCAAAATGCAAAACCAAGCCAAGGTGTAGCACTAGTTACATCTTGTTACCGTCTCGTACCTCAAGCTACCATGAACTCGGCTCAGAAATACAGGTTCACAGGGACACCCGGATGGCTCACTCAGTTGAGCCTCCGTCTCTAGATTTCAGCTCAGGTCATGATCCGAGGGTTGTGGGATCGAGCCCCGTGTCGGGCTCCCTCTGCACTGCCCAGCGTGGAAGCTGCTCGGGATTCTTTCTCTCTCCCTCTGCCCCTTCTCTTTCGTGCTCTCTCTCTCTCTCTTAAAAACAAAAGAAGAAGTAAAAAAAGAAATATGGGTTCACAAGCTTTCTTTGGCAGTTCATAAGTGGGGGTTCCCAGCACTGGAACAAGAATGCCTCAGGTCTAGCAGAGGTGGTGGCACTGTCCATTCTGGGGAGCAGTTGGAATGGGGGTTGGGGGCTGTCACAGTGACTGGGACCTCTGGCATTTACTGCTTTAGTGCCAGGATTATTAAACACCCTACAGAATAGCTTGTGGGACTGTAGCATGGTACAAGTGGTTTGAAAAATAAGTCAAGAGTTTCTTTAAAAATTCAGCATACAACGGGGTGCTGTGTGGCTCAGTCCATTAAGAACCCAACTCTTGGTTTCGGCTTCAGTCATGATCTCACAGTTGATGAGTTCGAGCCCCACATCAGACTCCATGCTAACAGTGCAGAGCCTGCTTGGGATTTTCTTTCTTCCTCTATCTCTGCCCCTCCCCGACTCTCGCTGTCTCTCAAAATAGATGAATAAACCTAAAAAAGAAATTTAATTCAATATACAGGGTGCCTGGCTGCCTCAGTTTGTAGGGCATTTGACTCTCGATCTCAGGATTGGGAGTTAGAGACTTAATATCCAATTGTGTAGAGATTACTTAAAAAAAAAAAAAATAGGGGCGCCTGGGTGGTTCAGTCAATTAAGCGTCCGACTTCAGCTCAGGTCATGATCTCAGGGGTTCATGGGTTCGAGCCCCGCGTCAGGCTCTGTGCTGACAGCTCAGAGCCTGGAGCTGCTTCGGATTCTGTGTCTCTCTCTCTCTGACCCTCCCCTGCTCATGCTGTCTGTCTGTCTCTCTCTCTCAGAAATAAGTAAGACATTAAAAAAATTAAAAACTCTTTATAAAAAAAAAAAGATCTGAGCTGAAGTCAGATGCTTAACTAACTGAGCCATCCAGGCTCCCGCACCATATTTCTCCACAATAGGCAGAAACTGGAAGCAACCTGAGTGTCCAACAGGCAGACAGATCAAACGGACCATGGTGCCTCTGTTCCGGGGACCGCTATGCGGCAGTGAGAAGGAATGAACTCTCGGGACACAGTACAACATGGGTGAATCTCCAAATAACTATGCTAAGTGGAAGAAGCCAGACCAAACCAAACCAAACCAAACCAACAAACAAAAAAAAGTGTTCGTGCTTTATGATTCATTCCCTTTACAGAAAATGCAAACTGATCTACAGCCACAGAAAAGTGATGAAAGGTTGCCTGGGGATGGTGGGAGGGGGAGGGGGGCGGGGGCGCAAGGAATGACCAGAAGGAGGCATTACAGGGGGAATCTGTTGTCATCTCCTGTGGGGACAGTTTGGGTGACAGTTATGTTAATGAACCCTCCATGGGGGCAGCTTGTGACCTGGCCGCTGGATTCTTTTCTGCAGAGAAAGAGAAAGAACGTGCCCAAGACAGAAATGAGTTTCTCATAACCTACCGTCGGAGGCGACATTGATCACTTCGGCTGTATTCTATTTGTTGGAGGCAAGTCGGGGAGGTCAGCACACCCCCACCCAGGAGAGGGACTTACATGAGGGCAAGAATGTGGAGAGGTGTGGGTGCTCGGGGACCCCCTCGGAGGCTGCCCCGTATGAGGAACAGGCACCTATATATGCATCTTCCCTCGCTCTGCCCAAACGAGGACACGTTGACCCCGGCGCTGGCAGGTCCGAATCCCAGAATCGCAGGGACGTTTTCTTTCCTTCTTAAAATAACAGGACCCGTATGGCATGGAGACTGGAGGGTTTTTTTGGTTTTTTGTTTTTTTTTTAATTTTTTTAAAATGTTTTATTTATTTCTAGGAGAGAGAGAGAGACAGCGTGAGCAGGGAGGGTCAGAGAGAGAGGGAGTCAGAGACTGAAACAGGCTCCAGGCTCCGAGCTGGCAGTCAGCACAGAGCCCGACGCGGGGCTCGAACCCACGAACCGCGAGATCATGACCCAAGCAAAAGTCGAACGCTTAACCGACTGAGCCACCCAGGCGCCCCAAGACTGGAGTTAATACTAGCATATTGTACATTTGAAAGTTGTTGCAAGGGTAAATCTCAAAAGTTCTGTTCACAAGGAGAAAGGGTTGGTAAAGCCGTGCGGTGATGGGTGTTAAATAAAGTCACTGTGGCGATCACTTAACAAGACATATGAATATCGAGTCATTGTGTTGTACACCTGGAACTGACCCACACTGTTACATGTCACTTGCCAGATAGATCTAAGCTGGAAAAATAAATTGGCCCGGCAGCCCCGGCGCCCCAGGGTCCTAAGAGGTGATGGTACCCGTATGTTTGGCAGATTGTGTTTCTGTGAATCGTCCCAGCAGCTGGAACAACAGCCTTTTGTAAGAGAACGCGAGAGGCCTGGGTGCCGGATGGGATGAAGGATGTGAGGGGCGGTACCCTGCAGCCTCCAAACACACGGTCTCAGGGAGCATTCAAACATAGGTTATACCAGGCAGGACGGCTTCAGCTACTGTTAGTGACCAAACTACGACGGCAAGAAGATGAATCAGCTGAATCCCACAGAAGTTCATTTCTTGCAGGCAAAGCCTGCTCTGGCTCCAGGCGACCATGACTGCTGACCTCCGCGGGGTGATGCTCCCTGACTCAGGGATGCAGGCGGCTTCTGTCGTGTGACTCTGCCCTCCGTGAAGAGAAAGACAAGCCTGGAGAGTCTCGGAGTGGCGTTTTGCTCCCTCAGACGGGAAGTGACACATCACTTCTGATCATAATCTGTTGGCCAGAGCCAATCTCATGACCCTGCCCAGCACTACCTCAAAGAACTGGATATTGCAGAAATCCTTAATAACAACATTTTCATATTAGGTCCCCAGCCACGCATATGATTTCACATGAGGGTTTTTTTTTTAATTTAAGGTTTTTAATTTATTTATTTTGAGAGAGACAAAGACAGTGTGAACAGGGGAGGGGTAGGGAGAGAGGGGGAGAGAATCCCAAGCAGACTCCATGCTCAGTGCAGAGCCCAACGCAGGGTTTGAACCCACGAAACCATGAGCTCATGACCTGAGCTGAAACCAAGAGTCGGACGCTTAACTGACTGAGCCACCCAGGCGCCCCCTATATGTATTCTTTAAATTTAAATCCAAGTTAGTTAACATATAGTGAAATAATGATTTCAGGAATAGAAATTAGTGATTCATTATTTATATACAACACTCAGGCCTCATCCCAACAAGTGCCGTCCTAAATGCCCATCCCCCATTCAGGCCTTCCCCCCACCCCCCTCCCCTCCAGCAACCCTCAGTGTGTTCTCGGTATTTAGAGTCTCTTAGGGGTCCCTGGGTGGCTCAGTTGGTTTGAGCGTCCGACTTCAGCTCGGGTCATGATCTCATGGTTTATGAGTTTGAGCCCCGTGTCGGGCTCTGTGCTCAGAGCCTGGAGCCCGCTTCAGATCCTGTGTCTCCCTGTCTCTACACCCCTCCCCAGCTCATGCTCTGTCTCTCTGTCTCTCTCTCTCAAAAATAAATAAACTTAAAAAAAAACAGAGTCTCTTATGGTTTGCCTCCCTCTGTGTTTTTCTTATTTTTCCTTCCCTTTCTCTATGTTCATCTGTTTTGTTTCTCACATTCCATACTTGAGAGAAATCATATATTTGTCTTTTTCTGACTGACTTATTTCACTTAACCTAATACATTCTAGTTCCATCTATGTTTTACACATGGAAAGAGTTTATTCTTTTTGTTGCCAAGTAATACTCCAATGTGGGGGCCCCTGGGTGGCTTAGTCGGTTAAGCGTCCGACTTTCGCTCGGGTCATGATCTCACGGTTCGTGGGTTCGAGCCCCGCGTCGGGCTCTGTGCTGAGTGCCAGCTCAGAGCCTGGAGCCTGTTTCGGTCTGTGACTCCCTCTCTCTCTGACCCTCCCCTGCTCACGCTGTCTCTCTCTCTCTCTCTCTCTCTCTCTCCTAGAAATAAATAAAAATATTAAAAAAAAATACTCCAATGTATACACACACCACAGCTTTATCCATTCATCAGTCAATGGACATTTGGGCTCTTTCCATAATTTGGCTATTGGCTAGAAACATTGGGGTGCATGTGCTCCTTTGAATCAGCATTTTTTGTATCCTTTGGATAAATACCTAGTAGTGCAATTACTGGGTCATAGGGTAGTTCTGTTTTTAATTTTTTGAGGAGCGTCCACACTGTTTTCCAGAGTGGTTGCAGCACTTCGCATTCCCACCGGCAGTGTACACGTGTCCCTCTTTCCTCACACCCTCCCCAGCATCTCTTGTTTCCTGGGTTGTTAATTTTGATTCCACATGTTTTAATATTTATCTTAAGGCCTTGTGTTAACTTATTTGATCCCCATAATTTCTCAGTGAGGTTGATATTTTTATTCCTATTTTAAAGATGAGGAATTGAGGAGTGCCTGGGTGGCTCAGTCGGTTAAGCGTCCGACTTCGGCTCAGGTCATGATCTCACGGTTCATGGGTTCGAGCCCCACGTCGGGCTCTGTGCTGACGGCTCAGAGCTTGGAGTCTGTTTCAGATTCTGTGTCTCCCCCTCTCTCTGACCCTCCCCTGCTCATGCTGTCTCTCTCTCTCTCTCTCTGAAATAAAATTTTTAAAAAATTATTAAAAAATTAAAAAAAACTTATTAAAGATGAGGAATTGAGGCTCAAAGAGGTTCCTATCCACAGAACACCTGTTCTTGTTTGTTTATGATACTTCTTTTTCAAAATTTTTTTCTAATGTTTATTTATTTTTGAGAGAGAGAGAGACAGAGACAGCAGAGCGTGAACGGGGAAGGGGCAGAGAGGGAGACACAGAATGTGAAGCAGGCTCCGGGCTCTGAGCTGTCAGCACAGAGCCCAACACAGGGCTCGAACCCACTGACTGTGAGATTATGAGCTGAGCTCAAGTCAGACGCTCAGCCAACTGAGCCCCCCAGGCGCCCCAACATTTTTTTAAAATTGAAGTCCTTAAATACTTTTTATTTTTTCAGATAGAAGACATTTAATTGCTTTAAAAACATTACACTAGGGGCGCCTGTGTGGCTCAGAGCATGGAGCCTGTTTCAGATTCTGTGTCTCCCTCTCTCTCTGCCCCTCCCCCATCCATGCTCTCTCTCTCTCTCTCTCTCTCTCTCTCAAAAAGAAATAAAAGCATTTAAAAAAATTTTTAAATCACACTGAAGTAATTTGCACAGATTGTTAAACAAGCATTTAATATCCAATGTTGGTAAGGATACAGAGAAACAAGCATTTCATACGCTGTCTGGGGTGAGAGTGAAGATGGGGATTCGGTAGTTGGCATCCAAAGACCTGAAATATGCCACCCTAACCCTTCGATTCTATGTTTAGAAATTTATGTGAAGGAAACAAATCTGTATGCAGAGATTTAGTTAGCAGAAAACCCTACCTAGTTCATTACAGAATTATTTGTAGGAACCCAAAACTGAAAATAAACTAAGTGCCCCAAGTAGGAAATTAACTTTAAAATTTATAACACTACAGTCCAATGGCATCTGGTGTCAGAAGTGTTCTGTCGGTAAGCAGTCTCCTCATCCATCATGGGGCTCAAACCCATAACCCTGAGATCGAAAGTCATATGCTCCACGACCGAGCCAGCCAGGGGCTTCTAAATTAGTAAACTTTTTTAAAAAGTCTTTATTTTCAAAAAGATATTTAATGTTTATTTATTTTTGAGACAGAGGGAGACAGAGCATGAGTGGGAGAGGGGCAGAAAGAAAGGGAGACACAGAATCCGAGGCAGGCTCCAGGCTCTGAGCTGTCAGCACAGAGCCCGACGCAGGGCTCAAACTCACAAGCTGTGAGGTCATAATCTGAGCCTAAGTCAGACGCTTAACCGACTGAGCCACCCAGGCGCCCCTAAGTTTTTATTTATGGAGCACCTGGGTGGCTCAGTCGGTTGAGCGTCTGGCTTTGGCTCAGATCAGGGTGTCATAGTTGGTGGCTGCAGACCCCATGTCGGGCTCTGTGCTGGCAGCATGGATCCTGGAAGCTGCTTAAGAGTTCGGTGTCTCCCTCTCTCTGTCCCACCCCCTGATCTCACGCTGTCTCTCTCTCAAAAATAAACAGCGAAAAAAATCACCAAAAAAAAAAAAAAACAAAAAAATTAAAACATTGGTCAATTGCGACAAGTACATGATAGTAATGTAAGATATTTATAATACGGGAAAATCATAGGGGAAGGTGGGTATGGGGCAGACAGAAAATTGTTGGCACTATCGTCACAACTTTTCTGTAAATCAAAAGTGGCTCTAGAAGTTTATTATTTAAAAAAATCACCCAGGGCGCGTGGGTGGCTCAGTGGATTGAGCATCCGACTCTTGATTTCGGCTCAGGTCATGATGTCACTGCTCGTGGGACTGAGTCCACACCAAGACTGTTTGGGATGCTCTCTCTCCCTCTCTCTTTCTGCCCCTCCCTTGTGCAAGCTCTCTCTCTCTCAAAATAAATAAACATTAAAAAATTTACATCCAGTTGTGATCCCTTGGTCCACTTAAAACACACACACACACACACACACACACACACACAAGGGTTCTTGCCTCGAGCTCTGAGGACACAAGGCTATTCTGATTTTGTCATCAGGAAAACTGCCCGTTTGGAAACAGAGCCGGGCTGTGGCATGTGGGGTCAGCGGAGAGCTGCTGGCTGAGCTGAGGATCAGCACCAGCAATTCTATTCTCAGTAAGTGGCTCTCACCCCTCACCATCCTTCCTTCCCCTTCGGTGTGTATCATGTCTGGGCCTGAATTTTCCTGTCTGGCTAAGTCCTGATTCTTCTGGGACATTGCTCGTGTTGGAAAACACTGGGAAATTTCAGTGGATTCGCCTGGAAAGGAAAATCATACTTTTTTTTTTTAAACAGGTGACTAACTTCCACATTAATGCCAATGCTTATGACAGGAAATCAGATGATGCAAGGCAAAGCAGGGGCATCAGATTTTCAAATGACACGGGCCTTCAGGGGACAGCCAAGCTGCTGGTTTGCCAGACTGGATTGGGGCAGCCCTGAGAAGCTGTTCTTTCCGAAACACCTAGGATAGTGACTCAGTACAGAGGATTCATTATTCTGTACAGAGAACCCCAGAGTTGGGAGTTAGGGTCCGGTGAGAGTTTAAATTAGGAGAAATAGTAGTTGAAGAGCTTAAAAAATAGAGGGAAAAACATGGGCTGGGAAGGGAGCCTGGGTGGTTCAGTTGGTTAAGGGTCGGACTCTTGGTTTAGGCTCGGGTCACCACCCTGCTGTGTGTGAGTTAGAGCCTCATGCCAGACTCCGCGGTGGCAGAGAGGAGCCTGCTGGGGATTCTCTGTCTCCCTCTCTCTCTCTGCCCCTCCTTGGCACTCATTTCTCTCTCTCTCTCAAAATAAATAAATACACGTAAAAGAAAGTTAAAAAAATAGTAATAGAAAAGAAAAACAGAGGAATGCATATGACATCTGTGAGTATTCTGAGAAATCATTGCAATTCACTAAAACTGTTCTGAACGGAAATCACAATCTCTCCCGACAAAACCCAGTCCTGAGGTCCAGGCCTGAATCATTACCATCGCTTGGAGAGGCTTGACCCAAACCAATTCAAACAAAGAAAGCGCCGAACAGCCAAATTCTCGGCTTTCACCAAGTTCCTAAACAGGCTTTTGAAATTCATGGCAGAGATAATAATCTTGAAAGCCAAGGCTTTTTGATTTGCAAGATTCGCAAAAGAGGCTTTTTTTTTTTTTTTTTATGTCTCTAACCCCGTTTGGAGTAGCAAGACTTGGATACAAGGGCAAATCCCTGAAGGAATCTTGGAATAAAGTTTCTGCCACAACAAACAAGCATCCACGGGAGAAGTGATGAAAAGTCAGATTGTCCTGTCCCCAGGGGTAAAAATGTCCAAAATAAAGGAAAAAAAAAACCCAAACTCTGTGGGAGGAGGAATTATAAATTCCAAGGGAGGGCAGAGAGAGGGTGAAACAGGGTTGGCCGTGAGCTGATGAGCTACCCCATTATTCTATTCTTTCTACTTGTTTTTTTTTTCTTTTTTAAAATTTTAGAATTTTATTTTAGAGAAGGGAGGAGGGAGTGGGAGGGGCAGAGCGAGAGAGGGAGAGGAAGAGAGAGGGCTCTGAACAGTCAGTGCAGAGCCAGACACGGGGCTCAACCGCACAACCGTGAGATCATGACTGAAATCAAGAGAGATGCCACCGACTGACCCACCCAGGCGCCTCCATTGTTTCCTTTAAGTAAAAGTCTACACCCAACACGGGGCTCAGACTCAAGACGCTGAGATCAAGAATCACATGCTCGACCAACTGAGCCAGCCAGA
>JAESUZ010005231.1:0-83540 GCA_017311185.1 Proteles cristata cristata
TAGGAATGCAGCCGTACGCTCTTCGCTAACACGTGGGCCGGGTTTCACGTGACCACGGAAGTCACATGAGCGCAGCAGTATGGGCCTCACGGTCACGTGCGCCGGGCATCACATGAACGCGACAGTCACATGACCGCCACGATGATGGCCTTCGCGGTCTCGTGGGACTGGCGTCACATGAACGCGGGGCAGTCACATGAGCACTGCACTATGGGCTTCGTGGTCACTTGGCTCAGGCATCACATGAACGCGACAGTCACTTGAGCACGGCACTATTGGTTTCCCAGTCACGTGGGGTGGGATCCAATGAAAGCAGGGCAGTCACATAAGCGCCACAATGATGGCCATCGCGGTCCCATTGGGCAGGTGTCACATGAAAGCAGGGCAGTCCCATGAGCGCAGCAGGGATGGGAGTGGCGGTCACGTGGGCCAGGCGTCCCATGAAAGCGGCGCAGTCACATGAGCATAGCAATGATGGCCAGTGCCGTCAGGTGGGCCGGTCATCACATGAGCGCGGGGCAGTCACATGAGGCAGCAGTATGGGTGTGCGGTCACGTGGTACGGGCCTCAAGTGAGCACTGAGGTCACATTAGCACAGCAGCGATGGGCGTAGCTTTCATGTAGGCCCGGCCTCACACGAAAGCGGGGCAGTGACATGTGCGCAGCAGTACGGGCTTCGCGGTCCCTTGGACCCGGCGTCTCATGAACGCGGCCGTCACATGAGCGCAGCAGTAGGGGCCTAGCTGTCACGGATGCCGGGGGCCACGTGAAGGGGTCAGTCACGTGAGCGCAGCAGTGATGACCCGTGAGGTCAGGTGGGCCGGACTTCACACGAGCACGGGTAGTCACATGAGCGCAGCGGATGGGCTTCCCGGTCACGTGGGGCAGGTATCACATGAACGAAGTGCAGTCCCATGAGCGCAGCTGTATGGGCTTCGCTGTCGCTCTCTCTGAAATAAATGAAAACATATACCATTTTAGAAAAACATAAAAGTTCCCTACCACCCAGCAATTGCACTACTACGTATTTATCCAAAGGATACTGGGGTACAGTTTCAAAGGGACGCATGCACCCCAATGTTTATAGGAGTAATATCAACCATAGCCAAAGTATGGAAGGAGCCCAAGTGTCCATCAACTGATGGATGGATAACAATGAAATGGTGTAGGTATACAATGGAATATTACTCAGTGAAGAAAAAGAAGACAATCTTGCCATTTGCGGCAGTGTGGACGGAACTAGAAGGTATTATGCTAAGCAAAATACGTCCAGCAGAGAATGACAAATGTCATATGATAGCGCTCCTGAGTGGAATTTAAAAAACACAACAGACGGACATAGGGGAAAAGAAGGAAAAATAAGATAAAAATAGAAAGGGAGGGAAACCATAAGAGGCTCTTAAATACAGAGAACAAACTGAGGATGGATGGGGAGGAGGGGAAATGGGTGATGCACGCTAAGGAGGACCCTTGTTGGGGAGCACTGGGTGTTGTACGTAAGTGATGAATCCCTGGGTTCTATTCCTGAAGACAAGACTACAGTGTATGTTAACTAATTTGAGTTTAATTTAAAAAAAAAGAGCATTCAAATTCACTTAACATAACAAATAAACAACTCACAGTGATAGAAGAAGGTATCTTTTAAGTTTTCGATGCTGGATCATCCCCGGCCAAGACATGGAGTTTTACGTTTACGGACGTGCACGCACATGAACCCAGACACACACACACACACACACTCACTCTCACTCACTCTCACACAGACACACAACTTAGGTGAAGAGTGGGATTTGCTTGCAGTGATAGAGATCAGCAGACGTGGTTTCACCCTTTGCTTTTATACCCACTTCTGTTGTGTAAACACGGCATGAAGTGTGGGTCTTACCTTTTCACCACTAGCTTCAGGGTTTTATGAGAGCCTTTCGTCCGGAAAATCGCCTCCTGTCGAAACCCTGAGAGACTAATGTCGCTGAGGCCGCCGATCTCGTCCCCAACCACTAACTTGTCCAATGCCACAGCTTTCCTTGCTTCTTCAATCTGCAACAAGGACCCACATGCCATGAGCCTCCCCACAGGCAGAGCAAGTCCCCAGAAGTCGGCTAGGAGCGCCGTGCCTGTGGCGTATGCTGCCCATAGCTCTAGGACCGTCTCTGGGACCGGGCCGGACCGCATCTGGCCCTGTGGCTGCACGGATTCCGATCTGGTGAACGGGAGACCCATCCGTCAGCCAGCACCGCCTCTGCAAAGACAGGGGCCACATTCACCGAGGGAACAGGAACGAGTGTGAGCGCTGCAGACCTCACACGACCCCGAACGGTGGATCTAAAGATCCAGGCCCTTTTCTGGACTTCCTTCATCCAAACAAGAACGATGGGTTACTGTTATCACGTACGATTTCTCATCCCTTCATCCCATGCCTAGCTTCCTGTAACTGCTTTCCTGAGACAGACTTCAAATACCACAAACCACACCCATGTAAATATACAAGTGAATAGACTTTTAGTATATTCACAAAACTGTGCAACCATCGCGCCGCATTAGAACACTTGTCTGCACCTAGAAGAAACCTGACAGCGGTGAGCAGCCACCTCCTGATCCCCTCCCCCCAGATGCCACTAACCCACTTCCTGCCTCTATGCATTCGCCCATGCCAGAGTAGCTCACATGAAACCAATCCCAAGGGATACGTGGGCGGCTCAGCCTGGGTGGTTCAGTGGGTTAAGCAACCAACTCTTGATCTCGTGGAGATCCGTCTAGTCATTCCAGGAACACACCTGTTTTCACAATGGCCGGGGGGACTTGGAACAGAGAGCTGAACTCTTCTTCGATTCGGCTAGCTTCCACACCCGCGTCATGTGTGTGCCTGGCTCCAGGTGGTTATGTGGGCAGCAGAGATGCACGACAGAAAGGGCGACGGCCTTTTCAACTGTGTGTGCAGCCAGTGAGTGCCCTTGACGACACTCTCCAGATCCCCAACTCTCTTCCCCAGTGGGCCTTGCCTGTCAGTACAGACTGCACTCACGTCCCTCTCTGTTCACTGCCAACCCTCAAGAACGCTGGCCTCTCTCACACTCCCAACCCACTCGTGCCACAGGGCCTTTGCACAATCTCCTTTCTCGATATCCTCCCTTCCACACTTCACTCCGATCTCCATTCAAATGGTGCTCCTTCTGGGGCAGAACTCTCAGTCGCATTCGCAGGTCTCAACTGCCAAGCGACGTGGCCCTCAGGGAGACACACAGGGCGCCCTATCCCGAATCACTCTCCTGCCCCCGCGGCTTGCTTTCTCCCCGCGGCCCCTCTCGTGACGCGGATGAGGACGTCTCCTTGGTAGCTTTCCTTGCCCCTGTGGGCCGCCCCAGCGGCGAGTCCTGCGGCACCAGGCGACCCTGCGCTCTACCCACCGCGGGAGCGGCAGGGCGTCGGGGCAGCCCGGGCACACACAATGCGCTCAGCGCCAAAGCAGGGACTGTCCCGGGCGGCGGGGGCCTGGAGGGCAGGGAGCAGCCGCGGTGCCCCGGAGACGCGGGACTGACGTGACCCAGGGGCTCCCACGGGCACAGTGTGGAGGGGTCGCGTGCAGAACCGGGGGCAGGGGCGCTTCAGGGAGGGACCAGCGCATCGGCGTCGTCCCCAAAAGACGGGGCGCCTGCGCGGTCTGCGGAGACGCCTGGCAAGACCCGGGCCGCCGCGGCCTCCAGCCGCACGGGGGCGCGGTCGTGTTGCCCCCGCACGACAGCCCGCGAGCAGGGCACACTGACGTGATGCGGACACCTGGGATCACGCGCACGTGGGTGACCGCGGAGCCTGGGATCACGTCCACTTGGGAAACGGGGGAGCCCGGGAACACGCGCACTTCAGTGACAGGGGAGCCTTGGGCGCGCGCACTCAGGTGACTGCGGAGCCCGGGTCGCGCGCACTTGGGGGACGGGGAACCTGGGACCACACGCACTATGGGTGACGGGGAGCCCTAGGCACGCGCACGTGGTCACGGAGAAACAGGGATCACGCGCACATGGGTGACGGGGAAGCCTGGGATCACCCACACTTGAGTGACTGGGGAGCCCGGGGGCGCGCACTGGCTCACGGGGAGCCCAGGTCGCGCTCACTTGGGGGTGGCGGAGCCCAGGTCACGGGCCTTTGGGGGACTGGGGAGCCGGGAACACACGCACTTGGGAGACGCGGAGCCCGGGTCACTCGCACCTGGCTGATGGGCGTCCGGGTCATGCGCACTTGGGTGACATGGAGCCTGGGTCACTCGACCTTGGGTGATGGGAGCCAGGGTCACGCCCACTTGGGTGACGGGGTAACCCAGGTCGCATGCACTTGGGTCAAGGGGGAGCACGAGATCACGCGCACTTGGGTGATGGGGGAATCCGGGACCACACGCACCTGGGTGACTGGGGAGCCCGAGTCCGCTGGAGCAGGGGATCATGGTGCACTTGGGTGATGGTAGAGCCGGGTCCCGCGCACACGGTAGACAGGGGAACCCGGGTCACGCTGGTGCACGGTGCATGATCAGGGGCACAGGGACGACGGGAGGCCAGGTGGCAGGTACCTGAGGGACCATTTGGGCTGCTGCCACTGTGCGGGCCCTATCTCGGCTCCAGGGCGCCACGGTTGCCTGGTCACCCGCATGCAAGTAGAGGAGGGACCCAAGTAGTGCGTCTATCAGCTTCTTCACACTAAGACACCCTTAAATATCTGCTCATGGTAGACACTACCTTCTTTCAGGCGAAAATGGGGGGGCACACAATTATTTTCACCCAAAGAGGACTCTGGTGATCCCTTTAGTCATTCTAGTAACACCCCTGCATTCGGAATGGCAGGGTTTGCGGACTGTGGAAAAGACAACTGAACTCCTCTTTCTGAGGGAGGGGAAGTCTCAGGGTGCAAAGGACGGGTTGCGACGCCCCAGAAAAGCGTCATCTGAATTCACAGCCTCAGAGGTTCAGAGCTTATGGCAAATCACAGCAGGTGTCACTGGTGTCACCACACCCTGCGGTCTTTGTCTCAATACCAGCAGATGTGGCAGCTGCCTGGGCCTGGGGGATCGTTCCCCGTGGGGAGGCCATATGGCCTCTACCAAATTCCTGCCCCGTCAGGGACGGCACTTCTCCCTTTATGGCGCAGGGACCCCTCAGAGCAGGCTGCCTGTTCCTAGGGGTTCTCCCTGCTTTCTCACCAGAGCACCGCCGGGTACTGAGCTCTGAAACTCCAGAGTCGTGCTCCCCTGTTTACACAATCACAATCCTGTGGCATTGAAACCCTTTCCTTTCTCCCCGTCGGTGGTGATGGGAAACCGATTTCTTGTCCAGTCCCCTTGGGGTGTTTTCACTCTTTCTGTCTCTCTCTGTCTCTCCGGCTACTCTCGGGGAGAGTGCATTTCTTGCAGGGTCCCGATGGGCTGCGCTCTCCCCCTTTCTCTTTCTCTCTCTGTCCTCTCTCTGCACATTCGGCTCCTTGCCCTCCGTGGCTTTTCTCTACCCCGGTTGACTTCTTTGCGCCACATGCCTGCCAAGTTCTGGAGCTCAAGGTATGCCGATTGTTGCGTTAATCCTCAGAGCAATTTCCCAGGTGTTTTCCATGGTTTGGTGCTGATCTAGCTGCCATTCAGGGATGCGACAAGTTCAGGGTCTGCATGCTGCTCTGCCACCTTATCTGCTCGCTGCCAGAATTATCTCTTATCGTTGTATTTTGCGAATTTCCCTATGATACGTCGTAATGTTGATCTGTTCTTGTTGATTCTGACGGAAGTCCTCTGTGCCTATTGTACTTGAATGCCTGTTTCCCACCCCAGTAAATAGGGAGTTGCCAGGCACAGACGGGCAGCGTGGGATGTATGTGAGTCCTGCCTCCACAGGCGGTGACTGTGCTGCTCCCTGAAGTCCCAGGGTGTTGGTGTTGGAGGGAAATGGCGCTACGCAATCTCCTATCCCTGAACAGGGCAATTTCACACCCCGTGCTGTTCAAGCAGCCCACCCAGAAGAGTGAGGCCAGTCAGCAGTGGGATCATGACCTGAGCCAAAATCTAGAGTCGGATGCTCTACTGACTGCAGTCACCCAGGCACCCCTGACTTGCTGGGTTTTGGGGGTTTTTTTTGTTTATTTTTTTTTGTTTAACATTTTCCCTCTATCACTGTATATTCTGTCTGAAATTACAGTATGTCTTGGTGTTGTTCTACTTTTGTGGATTTTATTGGGAGTTCTGTCCTGGATCCTGGTGTCTTTTCCCTATCACTGAATATGAAACTTGCAGTTGTTTTTGCCTCATATAAATTTTCTCTCTCCTTTTTTCTCTCTCTTCTTCTGGGAGTCCTATTATATGGATGTTAGTATGTTTGATGGAGTCACTGAGTTCCCTAAACCAATCCCATGATCCACAATTCTCCCTCCTTGCCTCACTCTCTCTCTGTCTCTCTCCCCACACAGCCCCATCAGCTTTGTTATTTTCCGTAACTTTATCTTCTATATCACGTGTTCATTCCTCAGCTTCGTCCACCCTTGTGGTCAGTCCATCTAATCTGTTATTTTACTTTTTCATTTCTGACGGATTGTTTTATAGCTTCTTTATCAGTGTGGCCTCCTTGATGTCTTCCAGTCTTTTCTCGAGCCCAGCAAGCATCCATCTGATGAGGGTTTTAAATTCTTCACCACTCATGTTCCTTCTATCTGTTTGGGTTGGATCTCTGGCTGTGACCATATCTTGTTGTTGGCTTGAAGATGAATTCCTTCTTGGCACGTTGTCTAGGTCTGTGACTTCTACTCTGACTTCGAAGAGCCTGATATGCTTCCTGCTGCTGAGAGTAAAAGCTTTATGAAGACCCAGTCATATAATGTCCAGGACCTCATCCTTCAGGGAAGGTCCGTGGCTCATGCCTCATGTGCTCGGCTGCTGTATTGTGGTTGCTCTGTCCCTCAGGCCAGTCATCTGCAGCTCCTCTTTCCCTGCAGTGGACAGCGTTTGGTCCCTGGGCAGAGTGTGGTCACTTTTTACGTAGGTGCGCTCTGGTCGGCTTGGTAAAAGAGACCTGATGCTGCTTCCACTAGAACTGAAGTCCTGCACAACTCTGCGGTACACGTGGTATGAAGGGGATGTGTGCTGGGGAGGGGGCCCCCGGCACTGGTTCTTCGCGCGGAAGCAGTGCCAGCAGAGTGCAGGGGGGAAGGACTCGAGTCAGCAGGTCAGGCAAGCACGGTGTGGGCACTGTGTCATTTACTGAAGTGGCTTATGGTGAGGGGCAGGGGACACAAGTGACATATCGAGGCCCGTCGTTCCTGCAGAGGAGTCCATGCTGATGCTCGGAGGGAAGTCCTCCCAGAAGAGTGAATAATGTCCCCTCATGTGTCTAGGTGTTTTTCAGACTGCTATTTTCTCTCTGTCCTGGGCTACTGGCCTGGCTGGAGCAGCACAGAGCATCCTGGGGCTTCCCCAGGCAGCTTTGCTGACTTCTGACCCTCCAGGCTTCAGGATCCTGGTGTTGGGGGCATTGGCAGTGGTGCTCTGGGAAAGGGTCTCCCTGTGCTGGGACTGATGCACGTTTGATACAGAAAGCTGTCCCGTCAGAGCGCAAAGGTGTGGAATTTGGAGCAAGCTTGCTAGGTAGTGTCCTGGTTCGTTGCCCTCAGGATGTGTCTCTGCACCTCCACCCGGGGGCAGGGGAGATGGTGCCCACCAGCTCCTTTGTCCCCACAGAGGCAATGCCAGTGCCCAGAGATGCACTCCAAAACAAACCAACGGTCTCTCTGCCCACCTACGTGACCCTCAGAACATGCCATCTGCCCGGAGGTGGTTTGGCTGCCTTCGCTCCCGCAGTAGGCAGCGTCCTCCGGTCTCTGTCCCAGCCATCCCCTGTGACCTGTGAAACGCCAGACTTTGAACCCCACTGCTTGCAGAAGCTCACAGAATTCACCCCCTCTCACTGTGGGGTGGATGCCTTTGGGGAAATATTCTTTTGTGTTCCCCCGAGTGTGCCTCTTTCTCACCCTTCTTTGTGACCAGGGCTCTCTGCATCGGGCAGCACCTGCAATCTGTTTCTCTCCCAAACTAAGTCTCCGCGTTTCCCACCTTTCCTGATGCAGTCTTTTGTCTCCGTCTGGTTGTGGAGTTTATTCTGTCAGTCCTCAGGCCAACTGCTTGGGTATCGCAATGATTTGATGGGTTATCCAGTTGTGTTGGAGGCACGAAACAAGCCTAGGTCCTCCGACCACACCTCCATCTTAGCTCCTCCAGGTGGTTTATTTCTTCTCCTTGAGTGAAATTCCTTCACATTGTTGGGGAGGGATAAATTCCATGTGCCCTTCGAGATCTGTCTGCCTGGGCTGTGAATCAAGTTGATAGGAGGAGATTAACAGGAAAAACGTCAAACATAATTTCATATACATGGGGAGTCCACCCCAGCACAGAATTTAGAGACTAGGTAAATGTGCCTTACGTCATTATGCACTAAGGACAGGCAGGTAGGAGTCTGGGCTTGCAAAGGGGAGGAATGCCAATCATAGGAAGAGGATAAAGAGTAGAAGTTTGTTCAGCCAGTGTTTGCCGGGCCACACGCCTATGTCCGATGGGACATAGGAATGTTAACAAAGAGGCTTTGCTGAATTCCTCCTTGTTTTATCTCCTTCAGTCTCTGTCTTACACCCCTCGGTCATAGGATAATGTAGACTCTATGCAGATTGCTCCCTTCCAGAAGCAGCGCCTCCATCTAAATACTGTTGAGTCAGTTGAGGGGCCCAAGAAGGTCAAAATCCTTGGCTGAGTCTGTTGGGTTGTGACTGCTTCTAACCGGAAATAATCTTTGTGCCAAAGTGGCCCATCTCGGGGAAACCTGCCCTGGGCCCTCACAAGATTTTTCTATACTGTGAGTAAAGTTAAGTGCCGTGTATGTAAAATGTGTGTGCTATGCCCTCTCATTTGTTTTCAAATGACTGTCCCAACATTACAGCACAACAAAAAAAGAAAAAAGAAAAACAAGAAATTGAAGAAGAAACAAATAAAAGAGCCCGACGCCCAACAGAAAAATAAATAAGAGGCTATGAGCCTGACTTTAAAGGAGAAGTAAAACAACTTCAATAAACTAAAACTTCAATAAAGTAAAACAACAACAATATAAAGGAAACCTGGTCTCATTTCCACCAGAACTGCAGGTGCCATTTGGACGCTCGATTCTGAGTACACTTGTGTGTTGGGTGCTGTCTGCGCTGGTCTTCTGGAGGACCAGTCTGGTGCCTTGCTCAGTGCCCGTCTTACCCCACTGAATAAGCGGCAAGGTTTGCATTAAGTGGGCCCCTCCTCCACTGCAGGCTGCTGTGCCGCTCTCTCAAGTCCAGCCCTGCTTGTGTCATGGGGGGCAATGGCAGCGCTCTAATCGCTTGCCCCGTGGACAGGGGATCTCCCACTCCCTGCTGCCCAAGTCCTCCTAACGGAGTAGCGAAGGCAGTCAGCTCACAGTGTGCCACAGCGCGTCTGTGTTTTTCTTTGGTGTGGCTGGGATTCAAAACCCAGAGTCTTCAAGGATCTGGTCTCACGTGGATCTCCCCCCCACCGTTTCTGAAGATTAGAGCCCCCCACCCTGTCTGAAATCCCGTCTCTGAAAATCAATCCCCCGCCTGCACAGTGTGCGGAATCTATGGTGTAGCACTGCTAAAAGCAGCAGAAATTCTGTTGCCTCTGGATGCACCTCTGTCCCCTGCTGATGAAAGGCCTTCTGCTGGTGCTTGGCAGGATCTTTGGTCTTTGGGGAAGTAACAGACCCTGTTCCAAAGTACTCCAGGAAGAGGATTGTTCTCTCCCAGTGCACCCTGAAGATCCCTGCACCATGCTGTGTACTCCGGGACCGTTTACCTCTTCCCTGGACGCCACAGCTCTCTTCCTGAAAAAGGCACACACTTCCAAATCCTGAGTTTGAGTCCCAAGTGCTGTTTGAAAAACAAAGCTAAGCCGAGCAAAGCAAGTGGACAAAGACCTGCGGCCCTTTTCCTGGGTGCTTTGTTGCCCCTCCTCCACCCCCAGTCCCGTGGGCAGAGAGGGTTTCCTCTGGTGCCAACTCCGTGCCTCTCTCCTTCTCTCCCCTTCCACGGAACGCGTTCCCTCCCCTCCTCCGAAACTGCCGTCGCCATTTTTCTCTCCCCCAGTTCACTTCCATGCACCTCGCACCCCCATCTTGTCTCCCTCCAGCTGAGGAGATCCTTTTGCCACTGCACACATTTCATTTCGATATTCTGGGTGTTCGTCGGAATCTGACTTCAGGAAGGCTGTGTTCCTTGTGTATTTTGGGTATTGAGCCCTTATCAGATAGGTCATTTGCACACATCTTCCCCCATTCAATAGATTGCCTTCTGTTCTGTGCATGGTTTCCTTTGCTGTGCAGAAGCTTGTATTTTGTCATCATCTCCGTAGGTTTTTGTTTTCTTTTCTTTGGTTTTGCTTATGTTTTCCTTGCCTCAGGAGACATCAGACAATGTTGCTATGGGAGATGTCAGAGAGCTTTTTGCATGGGTCCTCTTGTAGGAGTTTTACACTTTCAGGTCTCACCCCTAGCTATTCAGTGCATTTTGAATTGATCTGTGTGTGTGGTGTAAGAAAGTGGCCCAGCTTCGTTCTTCTGCAGGTTGCTGTCCACTTTTCCCAAAGCCATTGGCTTTTCTTTTTTCTCCTGAACCTTCTCTCCAGCTTTGTGAAACATGAGCTGGCCATACAGTTGTGCGTCTATTTTGAGGGTTCCCAATCTGTACTGTTGATCTGTATGTCTTTTTATTTTTTGAGTCAGTACCATATATTTTCATTACTACAGTTGTACTCTATGTTGAAATCTGATTTTGTGATTCGTCCTGTTTGTTCTTCAGTGGGAATTTTTTTTGAATATTCAAGATCTTTTTTATTTTCCTACAAATTTCAGTATTACTTGTTTTAGTTCTATGAGGAAGACTTTTGGTATTTTGATAGGGATTGCGTTCAATGTGCAGATTGTTTTGGGTAATATGGACATTTTAACAGTATTCTTCCAATCCATTAATATGGACTATCTTTCCATTTAGTTCGTGTCATCTTCAGTTTATTACACCAGTGTTTTACAGTTTGTTCAGTATCGATGTTCTAACCCCATGGTTAAGTTTATTCAAAGGGTTATTAGGTATATTTTCGTAAAATTGTAAATGGTGTTGTTTCCTTAAGTTTCCTTTCTACTACTTTGTATTGCTGGATAGGACTCACACACTACTGATTTCTGGGTATTAATTGTGTATTCAGCCACCCCGGAATTAGTTTATGACTTGCTGTATTTTTTTTGGACCGAGTCTTTAGGATTTTCTGTGCATAGTAGCATGCCATCTGCAATTAGTGAGAGATTAATTTCTTCTTTACCAGTGTGGATGCTCTCATATATACTTTTCTGGCTTGATTTCTGTGGCTAGGTGGATAAAAGTGGTGAGGTGGTCATCCTTGCCTTCTTCCTGATTTTCTTGAACTTTCATCTATTCTGAGGTAATTGTTGTGTATGGTGTTAAATGTCCAGCTTCATTTCTTTTTCTTTCTTTCTTTTTCTTTTTCCTCTTAACGTGGGTATGATTCCCCCAGCATCCTTTGTTGCAGGGGCAGATTTTGC
Source organism: Proteles cristata cristata (assembly GCA_017311185.1). Classification (NCBI taxonomy): domain Eukaryota; kingdom Metazoa; phylum Chordata; class Mammalia; order Carnivora; family Hyaenidae; genus Proteles; species Proteles cristata. The sequence goes on from JAESUZ010005231.1 coordinate 11,604, forward strand.
CCTGTTGACTGCTCTTGACACCGTTGTTGAAAATCATTTAACGATGTATTTGGGAAGTTATTTCTTTCCTCTTTATTTCAGGGATCTTCATGTTTGTCTTCATCCTAGCACTACACCATTTTGGTTACTGTTGCTTTGTAGTAAGTTTTAAAGTCATGAAGTGAGAGGCATCCAAGTGTGCTTTCTCAGTATTTTGCTCTTCTAGAATCTTGAGATTCCATATGATTTTAGGATGGATCTTTGTACTTCAAAACAAACAAAGAAACACATCACTGGTGATTGGATAGGGACTGAACTGAATCTGTAGATCACTTTGGTAAAACTCCCTCCTTAACAGTGTCCCGATAATAGTATAGCCACTGCATTTCTCTTTTGACTCTTTCTGTATGGAATATGTTTTTGTACCCATTTTTTCTACCTGTTTGTATTTTGGACCTGACGTGAATCTCTTGCATACAATATGTAGAAGGACTCTGGGTTGATTTGCTCATTTATTTATTTACTTGCCTTTTTCATTGAGATATGCACGACATAACTTTCTATTAGTACAGTGCAGTGATGAGATATCTGTATATCATGGAAATGGTCACAATAAATCTAGTTAACATCCATCAGCCCTCATGGTCGCAAATCTTATTTTTCTTCTGACAAGAACTTGTAAGGTCTTCCGCCATATCAACTGACAAGGATATGGTGCACTGTTATTAGCTGTAGTCATGATACAGTCCACTACATCTTCAGGAGCTGTTTAGGTAATAACTGGAAGTTTATACCTTTTGACCACATACACCCATTCTTGGCTCCCTCGACCCTGTTTCTGCCCACCACCATAATTTGTGTTGTTTGCTTCTGCTTTATGACTCACATAGAAATCAGGACACACAGCATTTGTTTTTCTCTGTCTGACTCGTTTCACGTAGCATAATGTCCTCAGGTTCCATCCATGTTGTTGCAAATGGCAGCATTTCCTTACATTTCTATAGCTGAGTAATATGCCTTCCCTCCCTTCCTCTCTCTCTGTCTCTGTCTCTGACTTTTTCTTTATCCATTCATCAGTTGTGGACACAAAGGAGGATTCCCTGTGTTGGCTAATGTAAATACTGCTCAGGGCACATATATTCTTTCGTTGGTACATTCATTGCCTTCACCTAAAGACTCATGAATGGAATATGGACGTTCTATTTTTCAGTTTCTGAGAAACCTCCATACTAATCACCCTAGTGACTCTCAGGGTCTGTATATATTTTAGGGTTGTTCTCTTTCTGTTCCCATTCCATTGGAATTTGGATAGAGATCGTGTGAGCTGGTAGATTGCCTTGAGTAGCACGAACGTCTTAAAAATGTTAGTTTTTGGGGCGCGTGGGTGGCTCAGCCGATTCAGCATCTGACTGCGGCTCAGGTCATGCATGATCTCATGGTGTGTGGAGTTTCGAGCCCCATGTTGGACTCTGTGCTGACAGCTCAGAGCATTGGAGTCTGCTTCGGATTTTGCGTCTCCCTCTCTCTCTGCCCCTTCCCTGATCATGCTCTCTCTGTCTCTCTCTGTCTCTGATGCTCTCTCTCTCAAATATAAAGAAACTTAATTTAATAAAATGTGAAATCTTTTGCCCTCACGAGCATGGAATCTCTTTCCACTTATTTGTATCTTATTCATGTCCCCCGCGCTTCGCATTGACGTCTTGTAGTTATCTTAACAGTTGCTGGTGGAGTCATTAAGGTTCTCTATACATGGAACACAGTGCCGTCCACAATCAGATATCCCTACTTTTTCTTTCCAATTTGAATGTTTTAATCTTTTTTTTTTCTTCTCCAACCACTTGACTAGTATTTCTGATAGTTTGTTGAGTTAAAAGTGGTGAGTGTGCCCATTCTTGGATTTTCTTTTTCTTTCCCGGGTCTTAGAGGAATAGCTCTCAGCTTTCCACCGTGGACTATGATGTGAGGTGTCGGTTTCTCGTATATGGCCTTTATTGTTATGAGGTGTTTTTTCCTGCTAACCACTTTGTCAAGCGTGTTTATCATAAATGGATGTTGACTTTTTTGCAGTTACTGTGATGATCATATGATTGTTATCCTTTATTTTGATCATCGTAGTGCATCTTTTACTCATGAATGTCGAACCGTCCTTGAGTCCTTGGAATAAATCCCACTCGACCACGATGTATGATTTCCTGACTGAATCATTGAACTTGGTTTGGTAATATTTTGCTGAGGACTTTTGCATCTATGTCCCTCGAGGATATTGGCCTGTAATTTTCTTTACTCTGTGTACTTGCCTAGATTTACTGTCAGAGTAAGACTTTCGAAATAAAAATGAGATTGGAAAGGTTCCCTCTTCAGGTTTTTTGGGAGTTTTGAAGAGGTTGTTTTAAAAGCTGGATAGATTTCATCTCTGAAACCATGGGCCCTAAACTTTACTTCGTGGAGAAATTTGTTGATAACTGAGTCAGCCTTCTTACTTGAAATTGTCTCTTTATATTTTCTATTCTTGCATCATTCTTCTCTTGGGTTATCTTTTCTAGGAATTTATCCATTTCTTCTACACTGTCCCTTTTTTCCCTCTCTACACTTGTGCATGATACTCTCTTAGAATCCTTTGTATTCTGCGGTATTTGTCATAATGTCTCCTCCTTCATTGGCGATTTTATTTGAGTCCTCTAGGTTCCTTGGAAAGTGTACCTAGTTTGGCATTTGTTTCCCCAGTACCAGCGGTGACTAATCTTTTCTATTACCTTCGTAGTCTCTATTCCTTTTAGTCCACTCTGATCTGTGTTATTTCCTTCCTTCTACTAACTGTGGGCGTTGTTTCACCTACCCCCACCCTATTTCCTTGAGGTGTAAAGTAGGTGGTTCATTTGGGGTCTGTCTTGATATAGGTAATTATTCCTGGGAACTTCCCTATTGCAGATTTTTTGTTGTTGTTCTGTTTTACTGCATCACATTTGTTATGTTGTTTATTCATTTAACTGGTCAGAAGAATTATTTTTGTATTTCTTCAGATTTCTTCATCGGTCCATTGGTTTCTCAGTATGTAACGTTTAATTTCCACACATTTGTGAATTTTCCCAATTTTTTCTTGTTATTGCTTTCTTGTTTCATACCATATTTGTTTGGAAATGATGCATGATATGATTTCAGTCTTCTCATATTTATGAACACTTTGTTTGGGGCCTATCATGCGATCTAACCTGGAGAATGTTATACGTGGACTAGAGAAGAATTTGCATTCTACTGCTTTGGGTTAAGGTGTCTGGTATATGTTCACCAAGTCATCCATGTGTAAATTATTTGAATCCATAGGTTGATTTTCTGTATGGGTGGTCTTCTCAGCTGCAGCGGAAGAAATGACACAAAGACAAGACACACACAAAAGACAGACACAGACACAACTCCGGCCGGAGGAACAATTCTCCGCAAGTCCCTCTTGCGGTTAATTTTATACCCCGGTAACTGGAAACAAACTGAAATTTACAAGATGCATTCCTTTACCAATTAAGGGCAAGTAGCCAAACACATTTCAAGGATGGGGGGAGCAAAGGGAGGAAGCGACCACAATATGTTTCCTAAGAGGCCTGCTCACAATTCCAGCCTACTCCTTATTTGTAAGGAGGGTATGTTCCCTCGTGTGCGGCCGGATCATTAACCTTGGATATTTTGTGCAGGCCCCTTGGCAGAACATCTTGTTTGCAGGCATGATCTGCCCAGGCAGAGAGTCGTGTTTGCAGGCACATCTCCGCGACCCTAACCCCGCTTTCTTGTGGTCACTGTCGGGACCCACATGTCCGCATCTTTTCTGAGAAAGGTAGCAAACTGTAAGGCGGCGAGAACGCGTTGTCTATCCTTTTTCAGTTGTTGACTTCTTCGCCAGCACTGGAAGACTAAAATACTAATACAGCATAAAAGTATTATGAAGAAAGTATTCACGAGAACAGTTCCAGTTAGGGTGGACACATGTCCAAGAGGATTCAAATTATTCATCCCTTTCTGCAAATCCCTTAACACATCGGACCCAGTAATGTCAGGTAGGGTTTTCCTAAATGTAGACACAATTTGCTGGTCTAACTCCATCATTTCCTTAGTGAGGTTTGGATGCCCTGTTAATGACCGTTTCACCTTTTCCCAACCTTCACTCACGCTAAAAGGCACAGATGTGATACACGATTGAGAGGAGTTCCAATTACATTTCATTATTCTTTCTGTGGAGAAGACAGTTAATGGATCCCCAAGCCACGAAACGGTATGTTGAAGATGGAGTCCATCAGTTGCAAGGTTGTGCATCCAGATCTCGTTGTGGTTGCCATAAGCAATGAGAGTCTTTATGCCACTCCCGTACAAAGTCTGCTGTTTGAATCCCTTGATGCAAAGCAAGTCCAGCCACGGCAGCGGTTGCAGGCACTGCAGCCACTGCAAGAACCGAAGCTATGATGAGTCCAAGCATGCGTCGGGACTGGTGAAGCATGGTCTGTATAGCAGTCACCAAATGAGATACAGCCAAAGAGTCCGACCAAGATTTTGTCAAATTTACAGGCAACCATGCTTCGGTTCGAGTTTTCACAATCACCAAGGAAAAATGAGAGTTATTGATTTGTGTTTCATAATTTTTCCAGCATGACTGATTTACACATTGTGTGAAATTACAATGATTACATGATATAGATCCCTCTGTGGCATTCCAAGTCCAATTCACATACAACAATGTAAAGGGGTATTGTAGACAAGCCGTAGCAGAATAGGATTTGGCAACATGCAAGTTAACATGAATGGGACCTGAACTGTCAGTCTTCTTCAAAGTAGAGTTTCCTGGGGGCGCCTGGGTGGCTTAGTCGGTTAAGCGTCCGACTTTCGCTCCGGTCATGATCTCGTGGTTCGTGGGTTCGAGCCCAGCGTCCGGCTCTGTGCTGACTGCCAGCTCAGAGCCTGGAGCCTGTTTCAGTGTCTGTGACTCCCTCTCTCTTTGACCCTCCCATGCTCATGCTGTCTCTCTCTTAGAAATAAATAAAACATTAAAAAAAAAAAAACTAGAGTTTCCTGACCATATAGTGAGATTCCCTGAATCTGCCCATAATTTCCAAATATTCCCTTGAAAGTGGGGATACCCTAACAATTGCAGCTGAGGGGGAACGAGTGCAAACTGCTGCCATTTTATGGTTTCATTATCATTACCCATTAAAGTACCGTTAAATCGATGCCATTTAAAAGTTTTGTTAGACCATTTTCCCAATATTTCATCATGATCAGGGCTCCAGTCTACAATAACAAATCCAGAATAATTCATGACCTCCGATTTCAAAGATTCTAGAGAAGGAATAAAAAATTAGAAGGGCATCATGGTAGAAAGGTATCAGGATGGTGACTCATCGGCGTCGTAGAGGTGTTGAATCCCCTGGTGGAAACGAGCACAGTAAAGACAGCAGGATGATAATTATTATAGGTTACCCCCCAGGTATTATAAGAGTAATGATTATGCTTTTTTGTAAAGAGGCAAAAGGGTCGTCTTCCGATGCACAAGGAAGACCCTCCACTGCAACAGTAACATTACTTATGTTATATTGATTATTATGATGATACACATGCTCAATTCCTCCACATGCGGGTGGTGGGAATAATGCGGTTTAATTGGTGCATACCTGTACTTCAAGTTCACCCCACGAGACAGCTCTCCCAAGAGGAGGATCAGGAACTTAAGTCCAATAAGTATATTCTATCGCTTGTGCATACATTACCTGACAGGTAACCACAGCAATCATATCCTCTCCTTTCCTTCGAAGATATAATTCTGCTGCTGACAGATTTTCTTTACTCCAAATATTCAGACAACTTAAAGTCAGCAAGGTTTTGTTCACGATGTCTTTTGGTTTCATACATCTCTCCTGTTCCCCCTTTTTTATTTTTTCAATATGCTCGCGTAAAGTACGATTAGATCTTTCAATGAGAGTTGTCCTGACTATTATAAGGAATGCCAAAAGAATGAATTATATGATACTGGGATTAAAAAAATGAGCTAATTTTGCAGATTGGTAGGCGGGTGCATTATCAGTTTTCAATTCAACTGGGACACCTGTGCCTGTAAATCCAGATAATAAATGTTAATAATAGTGTCAGCCTTTTCAGAATGCAATGCAGTAGCCCATTGGAAATGTGTGCATGGATCTATAGTATGATGGACGCATTTTTGTTTGTCGAAAGGATGAAATGAAAATCACATTCATTTGCCATACCTGATTTGCTTGCAATCGTCTTAGGTTGACACCTGGTGGGGTAAATGGTAAGGTCAAAGGTGCACAAATAGAACAGGAGCAAACAATGTTTTGACCTAGTTTTCGAGTAATAGCGTAAGATTTTTTAATTTTTATTTATTTCTAGGGGGAGAGAGAGACAGGATGAGCAGAGGAGGGTCAGAGAGAGAGGGAGATACAGACTCTGAAACAGACTCCAGGCTCTGAGCTGGAAGTCAGTACAGAGCCCAACACGGGGCTCGAACCCACGAACCCCGAGATCATGACCTAAGGGAAAGTCGGACGCCTAACCGCCTAAGCCACCCAGGCGCCCCAACATAAGATTTTTTTTAATCCTTTAGAGTTAGTATGTTGCAAACGCTGTTCTTGTTTTGCTGCTTCTATAGGAGAAAGCAATGCATCAATTACAGCAGTTCCGGAGGACAAGGGTGCAGGAAGGGCGGAATGGGCATGGATATGGGTAAAGAAAATGGATTCTGAACGCCGCAGGAGGGATCGTTGTACCTGAAAACACAACGTGTCAATATCTGTCTTAAGAGGTAGAGTCAGCGAACCCTGAGGAAGCTGCAGACAAGAGAGAACAGCATACTGGGAAACTGAAACAATGTTAACAGGGAGCTGAGGAAAGCCTAGCAGAAGGAAAGAAACAGCCCACAGCTCAGCAGGCTGTACAGAAGAGAATGAATCGGGAAGGACTTTAGAACGTTGAAAGGTCCAATATCCATTGGTGTTTCTTTTTACCTCAGTAAAAACAGGGTGTCCCTTAACTGGAACATCTGAAATCGGAGATTGAGATATCATGGGGTTAGTTCGAAGAAAATCCATCCATTTAGATGACGGATAGTGATTAGGAAATGAACCAGGAAATGAAGCAAGGGACATCTGCCAATTTTCATCCAATAGGAAACATACAGCTCTCTGAGCATTCGTTAATTGAGTAACAATCTGCTGTGGAAGATCCGCCAGGGTTTCTGGTGTTTTAGGTATTCTATTTGGAAACAGGAGGGGGAGGGGAAGGCAGAAGGGGCAAGGTGACAGCAGGAGGTAGAGAAAGAGAATTAGCAGTTTTAATGTTTGTGAGCTGAGACAGAGGAGTAGACCTAAGGTTTGTTAGGCAGTCTATACCAGTCTGGAGAAAACAAGGAACTTCCCCGAAACAAAAGGAGTTTCGGCAGCTGCTTGGGAATATACCTTCATGTCCCCGTCCCGAGGTAAAGCAGCCACTGGTGGCTTCAATTGTAGCCATTAATCTGGGAAAAGACTGAGTGAGAAGCCCTCAATTTTCTGCAATCCTTTTTCATATGTCCAGGCTTCCCACAATGGTAACAATGTCCGCCCTTAGCGGGCTTCCTAGCCTGAGCCAAAGCAGTAGCAAAAACAGCAGCAGCATTATGTTCCGTTCCTCCCACTCCGGAACAAGCTCTAATATATTCAGCTCTAGAAGCTCCCTGCCCCCTTAAAGGGCAAAAGACACGTTTACATTCCGGGTTTGCATGTTCAAAAGCAAGTGTCTGCAAAAGTATCTCCGAGATTTCATCATGTCCAACAGCCCGCTCAGCAGCCACCCGCAATCTAGCAAGAAAATCAGTATAGGGTTCATTGGGTCCTTGTAAATATTTTGTGAAAGAAGACTGAGCATGGCCAGTAGGTACAGCACGGCGCCAAGCGCTAAGAAATACCTGGCGCACCTGCTGTAAATCCTGGTGAGGATATTGAGCCTGATCTCTTAAGGCTCAAAATTGTCCCTCTCCCCTGAATTTATCCTCCAGGGGACCAGGAGGGTTCTGCCCCTCATTAGTTCGGTCTCTTTTCGGGCTTCCTCTTCCCAGGAGCTCCTTAACTGTAACCAGTGGGATCCTTCAAGCACAGGCTGAGCTATAGCTTCCCATTCCAGGGGTAGAACGAATTTTGTTTTCCCTATAGAATCTAACATAGCGAATACAAAAGGGGATTGGGGACCCTATGGAGCGACAGCAGCTTTAAGATCCTTGAAAAATTTATATTCAAAAGGCGAATTTTGAATATTAACCATATTGTTGGGAGCTGCTTGCCTCTGAATTGGAAATAATTGTGGGGGATCAATAAAACCACCAGAAGGTGCAAGGATATCATCATCATAGAACATGGACACAGGAAAGAAGGAACGCCCCTCTCGACCCACATCCCGAGCCCCATGAGATACCAGAGAAAGAGAAGCATAGGGAGGGGACGTGGGAGTAGGAACCTTCTTTGTTCCTTCATTTGGTGTTTTCCACCATTGTTGAAAAAGTCGGGCCACTTTATCAACCTCTTCGTTCCAGTCAGACGACGAGGAGGACTCACTACAATGATCAGATTCAGCATCTGATACCCCAGCACTGGAATGCAAAGCGGCGGCCGCAGAAGCATCATGTAAAGAGGCAGCATCTGATTCTTTGTGTTTCTCATTAGGAACTTCCTCATCAACCACCTCAGATTTTGTAGATTTAGTTTCACTACCTGTAGAAAGCAATGCAAGTGCTTGAGTGATAGCACTACACAGAGTCCACCATTTCAAAGGAATTATGTTACCCTTCTGGTGCTGTTGCCGTAATTCCTTCCGTATTAATTTCCATTCCTTCAGGTTTAATTGTACTTTCGGTTGGCACTTAAACCAATAACATGGTGCTCCACAAGGCGGAATAGCTCAGATAAACGGCGACTAGATACCTTCACCCCGATGGAGTGGAGAAATCCTTTGACTAGCTCCATGTATTGTGCCTTTGCTGATGGGCAATTCCGCATAATCTTCCCGAAAATTCCCCTGCCTTGGACCTACAATCCCTGAGGGGTACTCACCCTTTCGGTTTCGTTCGCCCTCGAGCCCGCACGTTGGGCGCTAGATGTAGCAGACCAAACGACACAAAGACAAGACACACACAAAAGACGGACACAGACACAACTCCGGCAGGAGGAACAATTCTACGCAAACCCCTCTTGGGGTTTATTTTATACCCCAGTAACTGGAAACCAACTGAAATTTACAAGATGCATTCGTTTACCGTATAAGGGCAAGTAGCCAAACACTCTTTTAGAGGAAGACTGGGGCTAAGCTTTCAGTCTGCTCTCAGTGCACTGAAGTCTTGGGTGATAGCCAGCTAAGAACAGCTTCTTCATTTGTTACTGTTCTGTAAACCTGTGAACACCAACTCAGCTGGCCACTAGAGTCAAGCATTCAAGAGATGTGTCGTCTTGGCAGTGACAGAAAATCAGGAGCTCTAGACATATACAAGTCTCTTTCCTTGAAGACACTGATCATCTGGGATGCGGTAGAAGCAGAGTCTGAAGATGGTGTCTTCTGGCCCTACCTTGTAGAGACGTTTGCAGCTGGCTTCTAGATGTATGCTTAATTAGAAGCCTGCCTTTTAAAGATAGGCCTCTTCTACAGAAAGACTGGGTTGGATTCTAGTCTGTCATCTCTTCATTGGGCTTGGTGTGTGTGGTGGCTGAGATGGGTGGTTCTCCATTGGCGGCAGTCCTATGGGTTCCATGAGTATGATCCCCATGACCAACAGAGTCAGGCAATGAAGGGATGCTCCCCTGTGCCCCGGGCAATAGCCACAAAAATCCAAAGTACAAGAAGTAAAAACAGGGCACCGTGTATGCACTTTGTGAAGTGCAACTAAATTATTTGCAACTGTGCCTACTTTTTGTAGAGGGAAGAGAAGCCATCTGGCTATCTGTCAAATTTATAAATGGATTGCAATGGTGCCTATCTTCTGGGGCTCTTTTTTGTTCATTTTATTATCATTAATGTTTATCAGCTCAGTGTCTAGTACCTAGTCATGTCAGTGTAACATGTCATCATTAGCGCAGTAGGGTAGTCACTTATAAGCTGCATCACCAGTAGTTTGTTATTAGTATTGACCTTAAAGAATTCAATTCTAATGCGGATAACGGAGTTTTTACTCAGCATCTGGTATATGAGCAGTGGGAAGGAAAGGAGAGAGGTATGAAAGGGGAGTGGGAATGAAACAGTTGGATTACAGATAATTTGTGTATAACCTATAGCCAGTTTAAATATGCCATACTCATAGTCCATAGTATGATTCCAAGCAAAATTATTATTTTCCAGCAGGAATTTCAATAAAGCTGTTTTTCGTAGCTGTAAATGTGTTACCTATAAGAGTGTTTGAGAAACTTCCTGGGTAAGTTGCTCTTGTTCCTGCTCTTGAAATGTTTGGCTTGTCAACAGTTTTTCTTCGTGAGAGCTTTATGGAAGTGTCGGCAAGACTGTCATTTTATCTGTTCTCATACAATGGAGTAACTTGCTCCAGGTCCAAAATTGCCTTCTTTTCCCAAAGAGCTCCATCTCTGTCTCAATAAAACAGTTTTTCTGTTTCTTGTAGGAAAGTAAAACCAGATGGTGTTCATTCATGAGAAGTTTTCCTAAAGCACCTATTTTAGCTTTATTTTTTTTAATGTTTTATTTATTTCTAGGAGAGAGAGAGGGAGACAGCGTGAGCAGGGGAGGGTCAGAGAGAGAGGGAGTCATAGACTGAAACAGGCTCCAGGCTCCGAGCTGGCAGTCAGCACAGAGCCCGACGCGGTGCCCGAACCCACAAACCGCGAGATGATGACCTAAGCGAAAGTCGTACGCTTTACCGACTAAGCCACCCAGGCGCCCCGCACCTATTTTAACTTTAATTTAAAAAAGATATTTAAGTTGGTTTTCTAGATACACTAAATTACTTGTATACCGTTTTATATCTCAAGTGACGAAGAGAGTAGTAGAAAAGTTTCCATGACTGTAATTCCACGTTTGCCTACTGTAACTCAGAGGTTCTTACTTTATTTTCTAAATATATATGTAGTTGTTAATTTTAGCTGGAGGAGAGCAGGAATGTTCAGAAGCAAATGAAGATTCTGCAGAAGAAACAGCCCCAGATCATCAAGGAGAAAATTCACTTGCAGAATGCGCACAGCAAGGCTATGTTGGCAAGAAGCAAACTGGAGTCTCTTTGCGGGGAACTTCAGCGTCACAATAAGACATTAAAGGTGAGTTGGTTCATTTTTCTGTCTTCAGGAGATTGTTAGGGTGAGTTGATCATCAACGTGTATTTGTTTGAAGTAAATCCTTGCTTTACTTTACTTGGTTGTGATAGTGGCAGCTTGCCATAAAGCCGTGGGGACACTTGATCCGGTAGGTTAGGTTCCTGACAGAGGATTTTGTTGGGTCCCAAAGACATACTACTTTCAGTGTTTGTTTGTTTATTTCTTCAGCTTTTCCTGGGTTAATGGCCACATGTCAGGCCACTAAAGTCTAAGACTCTGTCTACTCAACTGTTGATTTCAGCTTCAAGAAAGAGTTCTGTAATGTACCTTGTACTTGATCACAGGGAATCTAACGACATTGATGTTAATGTTCATGGTCCTCCTCCTCAGGGTGGCCAGAAATTCTTCCGATCATTAATGTAGTTGATTACCATGCCCTTGGTGGTAATGAAGAAATGAAATGCTTATCTGAAATGAAGAGACTAGTAGTAAGAGACTTGAATTAGAATGAGTTTAAGGAGGAAAAACAGATTCGCATGGTCCTAGAGTGGGTGCTAACCGGCTAGTCTGTCTAAATGTTTTCTTCCCATCGTTAGCTACTGCTAAGTACTACAGAATAGCACTTATAGCTAGGTCGGTCATGTATACATATATGTGAAGGATTCTCATCTTCTCTATGTATATAGGAAGAGGGAACAGTTATTCAAATTTTATAAGTTGTTGAAGGATCAAGAACCAGAGTGTCTAGAAGGAATCTGCCTTTTGAATGGGAACATGTCTGCCTATTCCTCACAATACCTAAGCAGGTATGAATAAAGTAGGATCTCCTGATCTGGGGTGAGGTTTGTTTGTTTCTTTGTTTTTCTTTAGGAGACTTCAATTTAGATTTAATAAAAATGTATTTTCCCTAATCTTTTTCAGTGTAACCTTTTGATCAGACTGATAGTCGTTTAGGTCAAGGTCTTCTGATGGTTGTTTCCTGGAAAGGATGGAAAGTAAGCTTTTATCTTTATCTTTATTTTTTTAATTTAAAAAGTTTTTAACATGTCTATTCGTTTCTGAGACAGAGAGAACAGAGACAGAGAGTGCACACAGGGTAGGGGCAGAGAGAAGGGGAGACAGAGAATCCAAAACGGGCCCCAGGCCTGTGCTGTCAGCACAGAGCACAGAGCCTGACACAGAGCTTGGACTCGCGGACTGTGAGATCATGAGCTGAGCAGAAGATGGATGCTTAACTGAATGAGCCACCCAGGTGCCCAAAAGTAAGCGCTTAAAAGAAAGATTCCATCTGTCCCTTGACCTCTGGTGAATGGAAGGTTGACTCAGAAAGGGAGCTGTTAGATGTCCCCTCTCTTCAGACTGACCTAGGACCTAGGTTCCCTGCCAAACCGATGAGGAGAATAGTTGGGAAAATGATGAGGAAGAATCTGACCGTGCGGAAAAGTGCCATACTTGTACTTCGGGTCATAAGGTCTGCGTAGTCAGACCTACACTTATTTTGTATCAGGTCAGTTTGTTTCTCCCTGACTCAAGCAGGTAAGAACTGTGCTTTTAATCAGAGATTTCTTTTCGTAGATGAAGAGAAGGTACCCTTGCTGAGAACCAACCGTTGGGGTATCCTTACAGGAACCTACATAGTAGCAACAGTTTTAAAGCACTTTCTGTAGAAATTTGTACACCACCTGGAACATACATTATTTTGGATATTATATGCTGGATACAAAGGAAGAAAATACACAGCAGACACAAGAAGAGGAAGAACATCGTAGAGAAGCAACTGCACGTTTCCAGTTTCCTTTAAATGAAATTCAAACACAGCTGGAACAGCATGACATACATAACGCCAAACTGCGCCTGGAAAACACTGAACTCGGAGAGAAGCTGAAGAAGCTCATTGAACAGCATGCACTGAGAGCGGAGGTAAAGACATCTTGTTTATTTATATGGCATCTTGTTATTATGAAAAACTTTTCACCATTACTACTAAAGACTATTTATTGTTACCAAACAGTATTTGAGGACTTTTGTGTATGCACAGTAGCAAACAGTCAGGAATTTATTAGGAAAGTATTAGGCACAGTGTGAACTAAAGGATTGATTAGGATCATCACTGATGACCAAGAGATCTGTGGATTTGCATACGTGAGGTATGCTGAGTGGTACTTGTTTTCCACGGGATACTGGAAGATTACGAGTTTAGCATAGCGGTTGTTGTTTTGTTTTTTCTTTTTTAAATTTTTTAATGTTTATTATTTATTTCTGAGAGAGAGAGACAGCATGAGCAGGGGAGGGGAAGAGAGAGAGGGAGACACAGAATCTGAAGCAGGCTCCAGGCTCTGAGCTGCCAGCACAGAGCCCGATGTGGGGCTGGAAACCACGACTGTGAGATCATGACCTGAGCCGAAGTCGGATGCCCAACCGACTGAGCCACCCAGGCAACCCCAGGTTGGGTTTTTCAAATCCAGTCAAAGAGTAAATAAGTATCTGGCACCCAAATAGCGAATATCTCTGACTTCCATGATAATATATCATAAATCTATGATAATACAACCTATAGTACCAGTGCATTTTACCTAGTATAACTTTTGGGAGAAAAAGAAGAAACTTCTTTTAACTAGACACCTAGCGTTCTTCGTTGCCAACAGACGCAGTGAAGTTAAGAGCTTTTAGAAGTGATTTTTGGCTGCAGACCCCCAAACCTGCAATTATTTTACAAGCTAATCTGGAAGTTCTGTGGTGTGTAACGTAAAAGGGAAATGGGCGACAGCATTCTCCTTAACTGTCCTTACTTTCTGAGCTCAAGTGTGTAGGCTAAGGGCTTTTGGGTGTTCCAAAGTGTACATTCCCCTGACTTTGTTACAATGTATGGGCAGTAAATGTCCGATTATGCGTGTTGAACTCCTTAAGAAGTACATTAAAACAGCTGAAGATTGGTGACAATTAAAAATGGTTAAAATGATTACTTTTTAAATGGTATCATTTACTACCGGAAAAAGTCTCTCACCCCCACCCATAAAAAAAAAAAAAAACCTCAACAACAATGACTATGGCATTTATGCAATTTTAATTCAAATTTTAGGTGGTTTTAACTTACAGTTTTCCTTACAGCCTTTGATAACAGTTAAAAGATTGTGAACGTTTTTCCTGACCATTCCCCTTCATTTCTAATAGCAAATCTGTGTTCAAGCAAATCCAAGATTTCATATTATTTCATCCAACACTACTTGAATTTCTATCTTGAAATGACAAGACTCTATTAAAGCAGAATCACAATACCATTTTCACACCAAAATACTTAATAATGATTACTTACCCAACCCCCTCCTTTGTCATTGCTCACGTTTTTCTCTTCCCCAGTCCCCTTTTAAAAATTCTTTGAATCAAATGAAAAAAGTTTATACATCACATTGGTTGTTATGTCTCAAGCCTTTTTTTTTAAAAAATGTTTACCTTGTTTCTAGGAGAGAGAGAGAGAGACAGCGTGAGCAGGGGAGGGTCAGAGAGAGAGGGAGTAACAGACTGAAACAGGCTCCAGGCTTTGAGCTGGCAGTCAGCACAGAGCCCGACGCGGGCTCGAACCCATGAACCGCGAGATCATGACCCAAGCGAAAGTCAGACGCTTAACCGACTAAGCAACCCAGGCGCCCCTCGAGCCTTTTTTCCATATGTAGCTCTCTCTGTTTTTCCTCTTTCAGTGCATTTATTGAAGAAAATATTGTGAGGCCTATAGTGTGGACTGACTTTTCACTCGATTTGTTTTATAAATTCCTCATTTTCTTAATTTTTTTTCATTTTGTGTTTCAACAAATGATCCTCGACTTCATTATTAAAGTGACAGTTTTTTTGAAGTGTATGTTCAAGTCACATTACCTGTGTGTCTTGTTTGTTTTAGGTATTAGAGATGTTTTTCCTGAGGGGGTGGTGGTGATGGTGGACGGAATATAATTTAATGATATAACCATATTATTGTCAGTCAAAGATAAATGCAATTACTTCTTCTTTTTTTTTTTACAAATAGTTTATTGTCAAATTAGTTCTCACATCACACCCAGTGCTCATCCCCACGAGTGCCCTCCTCCATGCCCCTCCCCCATCCCCCCTACACCCATCAGTTCTCAGTTTTTGTCAGCATTCAAGAGTCTCTCATGGTTTGCCTCTCTCCCTTTCCCCCACCATTTCCGCCCTTCTTCTCCCCCTTGTTCCCCCGTTAAGTTCCTCCTAATCCTCCTATACGTGCAAACATATGATATTTGTCCTTCTCTGCCTGACTTGTTTCACTCGGCATAACACCCTCAAGGTTCATCCATGTTGCTTCACATGGCCAGATTTCATTGTTTCCCATTGCCATGTAGTATTCCATGGTATAGATAAACCACATCTTCTTGATCCGTTCGTCCGTTGATGGACACTTAGGCTCTTTCCATGTTTTGGCTATTGTTGAGAGTGCTGCTATTAACATAAATGTAATCACTCCTTAAACTTAATGAGATTAGATACTATTAGCTAGCATTTCTTCCTATCAAATGGAATATCGAAACTGCAATGTTTTAATGTTTTTTTCATCAGAGACGGATGTTCTGATGAGTTTAGTATACAGAAATACTACTTAACAGTGTAGTTCGGATATGACAATGACCTCTTTTCTTACCATGGCTAATATGTTCCAGACACTAAGCATGTTAAATATTTTAACCATTATATTGATTTTTACAGTCGCTTTGGGAGGTACATGTGTGGTTGTCCACCTTTAAGGATAAGGGAACTGAGATTCCTCAAGGGGCAGAATTTGTCCAGGGCTATCCACTAAGTATGGATTTGACCCCAGGGCATTGATTAGTTCCTTTATGTGTGTTATTAATTGATTTGTGTATTTGGGGGTTCTAAGTTGGGAGCATAAATATTTACAATTGTTACATCTTCTTGTTGGATAGATGCCATAATTAAGACAAGGTGCTTGTTTTTCATGTCTTATTACAGTCTTTGTTTTAAAATCTAGTCTGCCTGGGGCGCCTGGGTGACTTAGTCGGTTAAGCGTCCGACTTTCGCTTAGGTCATGATCTCGCGGTTCGTGGGTTCGAGCCCCGCGTCAGGCTCTGTGCTGACTGCCAGCTCAGAGCCTGGAGCCTGTTTCAGTTTGTATCTCCCTCTCTCTCTGACCCTCCCCTGCTCACGCTGTCTCTCTCTCTCTCTCTCTCTCTCCTAGAAATAAATATATTACAAAAATAAAAATAAGAGTCTTTTATTTAAAATATTTTTTCCAACATTATTTATTTAAAAGTATTTCCCCCTTGTATATTCTTTGGTCCTTTGTTGAAGATTATTTGATCAGATAGGTGTGGGTTTATTTCTGGACTCTCTATACTGTTATATTGATTTATGCATTATTTTTGTCCCAGTACGATACTATTTCGATTACTGGAGTTTTGTAGTATTTCTTGAAATCTGGGATGATGATACATCTACTTTTGTCGTTTTCTCTAAAGATTGCTTTCCCTAATTAATGTCTTTGGATTATTTTTTTCTAGATCTGGAAAAAGTTATTAGTGTCTTGACAGGAATTATAGTGAATCTGTAGATTTCTTTAGGTCGTATGGACATTTCATCACAATAATTCTTCAAGTCTATCAACATGTATACATTTCTATTTATTTGTGTTGTCTTTTATTTCTTTCATCATGTCTTAGAGTTTTCAGATATAGGTCTTTCACCTATTTGAATAAATTTATTTGCATTTTTTGGTATGTGAATGTCCTGTTGTAAATTGGATTTGTTTTCTTAATTGCCTTTTTTGTTATCTAATTATTAGGATTAAAATTACAACAAATTTCTATGAATTAATGTTGTATACTGCAACTTCGTTGAATTCATTAATCACTTCCAAAATATTTTTTGCTGTATTTTAAGTTTTCTGGATAGAACATTATGGAATCTGCAATTAATGACAGTTTTACATATTCTTTAGCTACTGGATGACTTATGTTTGTTTGTTTGTTTTTTGTCTAATTGCTGCAGCTAGGCTTCTAGTATCATGTTGAAAAAATGTAGTGAGAGTAGACATACTTGTCTGATTTTCACTTAGAGGAAAACCTCTCAGCTTTTCCCCTTTGAGTGTAATGTTATCTTATATATGGCCTTCAACACAGTGAAAAACAAAGTGATAAAAAATGACAATAGGTTAAGGAAACTCCAGAGACATCATCAAATATAATAATTCATATTATAGTATCACAAAAGTTAGAGAAAGAAAAGAGTTCAGAAGATGTTTTGAAGAAATAACTAAAAATTTCCCTAAGCTTGGAACATCCATGTCCAGGAAGAAAAGAGACACCATAATAAGATTAACTCATGGAGATCCACATCAAGACATATAATAATAATAAAGGCAAAAAGTATTGATATAGAGAAAAATTTAAAAGTACCAAGAGAAAAGAAAACAGACACATACCAGGGAAGTCCCGAAAAGCTGTCACCTGATTTCTCAGCAAAAACATGTCGGCCAAAGCGAGGGCCATGATACATTCAAAGTGCTGAAAGAAGAATACTCTATTCAGTAAGTACATCATTCAGAATAGAAGGAGAGATAAAGAGTTTCAAACAGAAACATAAGCTAAGAAGTTCATCACATTAAAATAGCCTTACAATAAACATTAGATAGGATTCTTGAACTGGGAAAAAAAAGGCCATACTCAGGAATAAGAAAATCATTGATGAAGTAATTCCATAGGTAAAAGTAAATATATAATAAAGGTAGTAGATTAATCAGTATAAGCCAGCATGGAAGTTAAAACACACCAGTAATGCAATCAATTATAGTGACAAAAATTAGTGAAGGGACACCAAAGACATTTAAAATATGATATCATATATATGAGGATATATAAGTATATAAATACATATATATAAATAAATGTAAATAAATACATGCCATGAGATTTTATATATATCCTGGAACATATGCATATACACGGAACATATTCATTTATATATAACTCACATAAAAGGCAGTAAAAATTTAGGGTTCCTGAAGTCAAATCTCTCTGGTTTTCAAAGGCAGATCTTATAGGGAATGTCTTCCTAGTGAAGGCCCCCTCTGGTAGTAGTACCTAAGAGGTGATCTTAGGATTTGCAGTGTTCCTCTTGTTTGTAGTTAGTCTTATTTGAAACTTCGTTCCCAGCTGCATCTCTGCTGTTCCTGCACATTTCATTATGGTTATCTATGGACAGGCTGTTCTGCAGGTCTTCAGATCATTTTTAGAGTTAGTTCCATTAGGTAGTTTGTATCACAGTGTGTCTGTGAAATGAAATTATCTACCATATTGACTGAAGTCCCATTTTCTTTTTGAACGAGAATGTGTATAAAAGTTACCCTGAATGAGTCCCAGTATAATATGCTCTGGTTTTGGATTTGCAGAATGCTTCCCCCTTTAGTTGACTGGTTTTCACACCAAGATGAACTGTATTCAAGGAGGCATACTTAAGGAACGCAAGCAACTGATTACGATGAAAAAAAAATTGGAAATTGTGGCAGAATGCAAATCTAAGTACATGCTTCCTAAATTGGAAACTGGTAATTTTGATCTTTCCTTTTCCTCCCATGTACAATTTGAGAAGACAATAGCATATTCTGTGAAGTATCTTAGGTAATCTGGTGTTCTCTTCTAGGACTTTGAATATGGAGAGAGGAATACAAACACAAAATTAATGGCTAGATTGCCTTTGTCCTTACTAGAGTCACCTCATCACTATGCCATTTTTACTGTAAGATAGTGGCTTCATTTTGTGCTTCCCACAATTCTGGACTATTTGTTTGGTTTTTCTGACTTATCAGTTCTGTGAAGTACCTATCCATGTCTTTTTAAAAAATCCGTATTAATTAACATTAACCAGATCAGCTTTTGTTTTCCCCTGCCAAAGTCAACTACAAGAGGGCGTATAGTGAGTCGCTTGTGTTGTTTCGTAGGCAAACTTTCAATAAAGTAATTTTTAATAGTCTGTCTGTATGGCTTTGTTTACTTCAAATATGTTTATTGGGGTGCCTGGGTGGCTTAGTTGGTTAAGTTTCCGACTTCAGCTCAGGTGGTGATCTCACAGTTCGTGGAGCCTGTTTCAGATTCTGTGTGTCGCTCTCTCTCTGCTCCTCCCTTGGTCATGCGCTCTCTCTCTCTCTCTCTCTCTCTCTCTGTCTCTCTCTCTCTCTCAGAAATAAATAAAACATTAAAATATTTTAAATGTACTTATTATTTATGTAGGGTAATTTTAATCATATCCTAAGAAGGATGGTATTAATCCTATTTCACTATTTACAAACCATTTAAGGAGTAGTTTTGTTTTCCTCCTCTGATAGCTATTGCAGAACTTGGTGTCTCTGTAATAGGAGTTAATTCCCCCTGGGCTTATTCAAGGGGTGTCTGGGTAGCTCAGTCAGATAAGCATCCAAATAGCATCAGGTCATGATGACAGTTTGTGGGTTTGAGCACCTCATCAGGCTCTGTGCTGACAGCTGAGAGCTTGAAGCCTGCTTCATCTCCCCACTTCTCTCCCTCTCTGTCTGTCTCAGAAATAAGTAAATAAAACATTTAAAAATATTTACTATTTTTGGGTCGCCTGGGTGGCTTAGTCGGTTAAGCGTAAGACTTTCGCTTAGGTCATGATCTCGCGGTTTGTGGGTTCGAGCCCCGCGTCGGGCTCTGTGCTGACTGCCAGCTCAGAGCCTGGAGCTTATTTCAGAGTATGTGTCTCCCTCTCTCTCTGACCCTCCCCTGCTCACGCTGTCTCTCTCTCTCTCATAGAAATAAAAAAAATATTTACTAATTTTTTCCATTTGTGTGCACCCTCTTTGGGCTCTTTCTTTCTCGATAGTGTCTTCCTCTCAAAATGTTTAGAAGAATGTTTTGTGGTTTGTTCTATTTTCCCCAATTGTCAACATTTTCTCCTTTTTCTAGTTCATAATCTTTCTTCCCATTTTTTTTATATAAAAGGAAGTACTGAGAATGGAATTTCCATGCATCTCTTTTCACGATATCCGTGTGCTCGAAGACATATTCTGATTTCTTCATTTTTAGTGAGATAAAAATCTTCATTTTTACCAAGACAACGATATTGTAGGTCAATATTTTTGCTTGAGTACCGTATCCAGTTCCATTTTATCTACTTACATAGTTCACTCTAGCAATTATTTTTCACCATTTTTTGCATAATCACATTTTCTTTATTGAGAGATTATAGTTGTCACTATAAAAACATGTTTAAATGTTTGAAAACTGAAGACATTTAAAAACGGGCAAAATTTGTTAGAGTCAACTTTTACTAAACTCTAGAAGAGACAAGACAATCTGAGAGTTCAACCAGAGAAATATGCAACCAATTGGATATCTCATCAGCAAAAACACGATAAGAAATTCTGGTGTCAGTTTAATCTAATTTCTTATATCCCTTTCTCCTGTAGAGCATGCATCCTCAGTATAGGCACTAGGTTCTGGAAAGAGCTGAGCAAACTTCATTCTCAAGAAACTCTCTGGTGGCTCCCTGAAGAACTGATGTTTGATGCTTTCCTTTACCCACCTAACTTGAACTATGTCAGGACACAGAAGTTATTACACAGAGATTGTTCCGCTAAAATACTGAGTTGAAAATAAATAAGCTACTACTGTTTAGGCTAAAAAAAACAAAAGTTAGGGCAGGCAATACACATACTGAAATGTGGGAGGAAGATAATGAGTGAGTTATATTGAGGAGTAAGAGCTTTGAAAAAGTTTTCATATTTAAGGAAAACTGGAAAGCCACACAAATATCTGAGATCGGAAGCATGCTAAAAAAAAATTAGAAGACCACTTTTCTGATGGCTATTTAGGCTCCACAGAAATGAACTGAATCCTATGGCAGAGTTTAAAAAGACTTGCTGTATGTTGAAGGAGCATCCCACCCCACCTGCAAAGTGCAAAGAAACAGTTCTGAAAAGCCTGAAAGAGTATGCACATCATTTTTAAATTTCAGGATTTTAAAGAAGTCACTCAAACCATTAAGCTAAAATAACAAAGAGTTTCCTTGACTACACATGACAAGGAATCAATCTTTAAAAACCATGAAACACTCTAACCTACAGCAAGCAACAACAATTTTTAAGACGAAAAGCCTTATTTCTAGTGTTATTATAATATTCAAGATACTCATTTATTGACCAAAAATGAAACATGCAAAACAAGAAATCCACTGAAAAAGAAGAAATTAGCAGACTGTCCCTTAGAATGCTAAACACTGGCTGAATAGGCAAATACAGAATACTTTGCTATTTGTTGATTTTTTTAAAAGTAAGTTTAAAATTACAAATAAAAATTGTATATAGATAAGCAGATAGATGATAGATAGATAGATAGATAGATAGATGTACAACTTTGTCTTTTTATATTGTGTAAAGATCACCACAATCAAGCTAAGCACAAATTACAGTCAAGCTAGTTATTGGTTTGTCAATTTTATCCTTATAAAAACTTATCTCAGTTTTGTTGTTTTTTTCTATCCTGCATTTCATTTGCCTCTGCTCTAGAGTCTATTGGTTCTGTTCCTTCTGCTCTTTGGGCTTAATTAGTTAGTTTTAGTTACGAGAGATATAAAGTGAAGTTGTTTATTTGAGATCTCTCTTTTTTCAAAGGACGGTGTTTATTACTAAGAAATTCACTTTTAGTACTGCTTTTTTGCATAGTGTAAGTTTTGGCATAATATGTTATTTTTATTTAGACAAGAGGTTTAAATCAACTGTCTTAAATATGCTCAAAGATTAAACCTAAACATTAAAAAAAATAACAGAAACCAGTATAAAAATACTTCATAACATGGAGAATATCTATGAATAACTAAGTTATGTATATATATATATATATATATATATATATATATATATATATATATATATATTTAGAGAACCAACTAGAAATGTGGGAGTTGAAAAGGAGAAGTGAAAAATGAAATGAAATAAAAGGAAAACAATTAATTTAGGACTTAATTACAGATATGAACACATTGAATAAGCTCAATGATCTTCACGTAGGATAAGCTCAAAGTCATGAAATTTGAGAAACGTGGGGGACATAAAACAGTGAGATGACATGTTATATTGATGCAAAAGACAAACTGTCAAATAGAATTCTGTATATGATTAAAACTATCTTCCAAAGATGAAGGAGAGAAGATTACAGAAAACTGGCTGAATAGGCAGCCAGGAATTTGTCTCCCCTGTTAAAAAGAATTTATCTGTTTGATATAACTATGGTGGAACTCTGGAGTAGGTGGAAAGTTTCAATCCTCCAGGAGAAGGTTTGAATGGTAATTTGTGATTAACTTTGGTCAAATTCAGCTCTTAGCACACTAGCAGCTACCTATGCATTCTTTATTAGGCAGTTGTGTATTCCCGGTCCAATTTACACAGAGCTCATAGGAGTGAGGGTGGGCAAAAGGACCCAGTTCTCCAAATAATAGGGAAAATGCTCTGATCATTGATTGTTGCTAATGATCACAGAGGTGCACACAAGGAGTCAGGCAGCTGTTTTTGTTGTACCTCTCATCATTGTGGCAGGCCTATAGTCTTTGGCTGAAGTGATTTCCAGGGGATTTAAAGAGCTGCTGATCTTACTCTGTCCTTCATTTTCTCTCTCTCATTTTTTTTTCTCATTTGGAAGCCAGACATTGACTGGAAATTAAAAAACGACTGCATATACAGGGAAAATTAGAAAGTAACCATGCCTCTCCAGGGAAAGGTGAAGTCTCAAAAAAGACCTGTGAATTCCTTAAGTTTATACCTGAGGCTCATCCTTGGCATAGTTATGACAACAATAAAAAGAATAAAAGGATGCCTTGGTAGCTCAGTCAGATAAGTGCCTAGCTCTTGATCTCAGCTCAGATGTTTGTCTCAGGGTTGTGAGTTCAAGCCCTATGTTGGGCTATATACTGGGAATGGAGCCTACTTAGAAATGAAAAAAAGAAAGAATGCCAAAAAAGCCTCCACAAAACTGCATTCAAAGTCCTCTTAAGCCAGGATTCAAAAATAGATTTGAACTGGAAGAAGAAATAATCAGCAACTCTGAAGGTAATATCATGGAAATAATTGAATCTTAGAAATGGATAGGTATTGAGGAATGAGGATGAGGACCCTGTGTGCGCCAATGGGACCGGTGAGACCCAGTCAGCTTACGGAGCCGCCTGTCAGACTTGTTAGGAATGAGGTTTCTTTTGGCAGACCCGCCCCTAAGAAACAGAAGGTGAGTCTGATCACCTCCCAGAGTTGCCCTAGTAAGTCCACAAGGGATGAGGAATGAAGCCACAAGTCTAAGGTGCTGAAGGTAGGGCAGTAAGTTGGAGTCGCTGTGTCAATGTTAGTGAATACGGCAGACAAAGATGTTCCTACCTGAACAAGGGCCAAAGCAAATGTTGAGTCCTTATTCAAGGTTCTGTGGCAATTCATACAGCTTAAGGCAGCATCAGACTTCCTTGGGAGGAAGTCTGGAATTGCAACTGAACCCATCCATGCTAAGAGGCACCTGAAATAACTCTTGAGAGACTGACCAGAAATGGACAAAGTGTGCATCCTTCCCAAACTGGTCCCCCGCCTTCCTCTATTTTCCCCTTGTATGTGTGAAAATCATCTGTTAGGGGGAGGAAATGGGTAGAAAGCAGAGTAAAGTGACACTCCTAGAATATATATTGAGAAATTTCAAAAAGGGATATTCAGGAAATTATGGTGTGAAGGTAACTACCGGAAAGCTCGGGGCATTCTGTGTAATTGATTGGCCATCATCTGGGGTGGCCTGGCCCTCTAGGGAACTAGTTGGCCAAGTGTTCAGGGTCACTGCAGCCACCCTGACCAGTTTCCTCACATTGACTGTTGGTAAGACCTGGTCGTATTCTGGCTGCCTTGGCTGAAATCTGTATTGAAGGAGCTGTCAAGTTAAGATGGCTTTCATTATGGTTTTCTATAAATACTGGCCAGATACTAAAAAGCCCACACTGTCGGGAAAACCTGAAGAAACCCCACCACCATATGGCCTACTGCACCCTGTCCGCCCAGCCCAGACTGCAGAAACCTCATCAGAGTTTGCCCCCAGACCTGAGGCCTTACCTCCCCTAGTACCACCAGCCTCCCCAGATGTGACGGACCTACCTGGACAACCAGTCTTAACCCCACATATGCCTCCTGGAGCACGACTAGAGAGTCAGGCCAGTGGAGATCAGCCTCTCTCTGAAGCAGCACCGGGGAGCCATAGAGATGCCACTGAGGGAAACCAGGGAACCCATCTATTACGATCAGGAAGGCCAGATCCAAGGAGGCCAGTGTGGTTTTGTGTACCAGTACTTTCCTGGTGTAAATTTCCTCAATTGTAAACACCACAACCCCTCCTCTACAGAGAAGCATCAGGCTATGATTGCCCTAATGCAGCCCATAATTCAAACCCGCGAACCTTCCTGGATGGAGTGCTGCCAACTCCTCCTGACCGTTTTCTTTCTTTTCTTTCCTTGTTTTTTTTAAAAAAATTATTTCTAGGAGAGAGACAGACAGCATGAGCAGGGGAGGGTCAGAGAAGGAGGGAGTCACAGACTCTGAAACAGGCTCCAGGCTCCGAGCTGGCAGTCAGCACAGAGCCCGACGTGGGGCTTGAACCCACAAACCGAGAGATCATGACCTAAGTGAAAGTCGGACGCTTAACCGACTAAGCCACCCAGGCGCCCCTCCTCTTGACCATTTTCAATACAGAGGAGTGTTGCCGAATTCCCCACGTAGCCCTAAAATGATGAGAGGAAAATGCCCTGGCTGGGACTCTAGATCCCGGGGACAACCTAAAATGGGACCCAAATGACTCATGTATAGATGCAGGGCTTGCAAGGACTGAACAAGAACAAGAAACCCTTCTAAATTGCATAGAGAAAGGGCGGGTGAGGAGGCCTAAATATGAGTAAAACATGAGAAGTGCTCCAGTGACGGGGAAAAGTCCAAGCCAGTTTTGTGAGAGGCTGTGGATGAATTTAGACTCTACACCCGCCTTGAAGCTCCCGCTAACCACGGTTGGTTAATGCGGCTGTCGCGGGTCAGGCCCAGGGGGACATTCGGCGCCAGCTGCAAAAGCCGGAAGGTTTCACGGGCGTGAAGGTCACTCCCTTGCTGGAAGTAGCAGCCCAGGTGCTGGTCGGCCTGACAGGCGGCTCCTGGGGAAGGACGCCGAAAGGTGCGGAAGCAGGCAGACGTTAGCGGAGCCTTGGGGGAGCCGTGGAAACACTCCCAGAAAGGTGCCCTGCAGGGAGAGGGTCAAGGCCAGAAAGGGTAGGGGCAGGAGGAGGGCCTCGCACCCAAAGGAGGACAGAATCGGCGTGCTTACTGCCGGCAGGAGGGCCACTGGAAGAGCGAGTGTCCCCAAGCAGAAAGAGACCGTGGTCCAGGGCCGGTACCAGCGGGCCCCACGGCCTCACGGGGCCCCCGAAGATGACTTTGCGGGGTAGCCACCACTGAGGACTATGGGGAGGACTAGGACAGACCAGGCTCTATTTTGTTAGGCCCCCAGGAGCCCATGCTCCATCTGCCAATGGGGGAGTTATTACACTTGTTTTGACCCACGTTTCTCTTCCAGTGAAGATGGATTAGAAGTCCAATCCTACCAAGAAAAGGGGGGCCTTGACCTGACACAAATTACCACCCCAAACGACAGGTGTCAATGCTGTTTGATGCAAGTGAACTTATAGGTATTGGCCCATAGGCATCTGTCATATGAAAAATCTGGCACTTACCATGAAGGGCCCGAGGACTCTTGATATACCATACTGAGACTTCGTTTGGGATCGAGAATACCGACTCGATGACCAATGCACGTGTGAGGAAATGGTCTACGTGCCCTTACACCTGAGTTTCTATGTCCTAGAGCTGGAGCTGTGTTTCACGGGCTACTTGGGAAAATGAAGGTGCGACAGTGCTCCTCAGAAGGGGGCTGCTGCGTCAGGTTGTCAGTCAAAGGTCTGTAACCCTGCTAATTTCACCATCGTTAACCCAAGAGACTACAAGTGGCTGTCGGGCACCCAGACTGGCGTCGGAATCTATGGGCGGGGCAGAGACCCAGGGAGTATGTTACCCGTGAAGGGGGTCACTGCCACCATCCAACCATATCTCCCCAACTCTTCCACCCCTTCTACAAAGATATAAGAAGTATCTCCCCTCCCATTTCAGTCTCAACAACCAACTTGTTTCTTCATGCTATGTATAAGGGGGAACGGGGTGGGGGAATCAATGACCATGGGAGCCAGAGAATTAGATCCCCACAAGACTTATAATGGAACAAAATCACCCAGTTCCATTACCAGGGTTTGGCCTCAGAACCTCAATCATTGGGAAGAACTGCCTTCCCTAATGAGGAAAAAAGTTTACCAGCTCTGTTGGAAACTTAATATGAGAGGGCTAAAGGTTTTCTAATTCAGCTGCCTGAGAAACCCAATGCTGGGGGCTCCCCGGGTCACCTACAGTGAGACCCTCACCCCTTGGCTAACTTCTCTTTTCTCCCAGAGGCCTGGGACAACATTACTGCAGCCATGGAATGGCAGGCCTCGGGTGGGTTATACTGGCTATGTGGGAGAATAGCCTATACAGTACTCCCTTCAGGATGGTCAGGGTCATGTGTGCTGGGGACTCTCTGCCCATTTTCTTCCTACTCCCACTTGCTAGAAGGGGGAACATCTGGGTGTTCAAATGTATGGAGATAGAGAGGCTCAAAGAAAGTGGCATGCCTTGCAAATTGGCAATTGGAAAGATGGTGAGTGACCTCCTGAACGTATAATCCAACATTAGGGCCCTGCCACCTGGGCAGAGGATAGGTCTTGTGTCCTATTTACTTCCATTTGCATGCTAACCTGGATAATTAGACTACAAACAGTTGTAGACATGATAACCAATGAAACTGCCAGAGCTCTTCACTTACCAGCCAAGAAGCAAACCCAAATGTACATGCCATGTATCATCTATCAAATCGCTTGGATTTAGATTGCCTGCTTGCTTCTGAGGAGGGTGTTTGTGGAAAATTTATCCTGAGCAACTGCCTCTTACAGATAGATGATGAGGGAAAAGTCATAGAGGAGATCACAGATCAAATGAGAAAGGTTGTTCATGTCCCACTCCAGACCTGGAATGGTTGGAACCCTGGGGAGTATCTGGAGGATGTTTTTCAACTCTCAGGGGATTCAAAACCCTCATGAGAATTATCCTCCTAATTTTGGTCTGGTGCTTGATCTTACTCTGCTTAGCGCCCCTGGTTGTACGATCTGTCTCCAGTCTCATTGAGGCCATGGTTGACAGAGAGACAGCCACTCATGCAATGATGTTATAAAAATATACGCCTCCAAACCAAGATAATGCTCCTTGACCTAAAATAGAGGGGTCTGAATATTAAAGTGGGGAATGCGGTAGGGTCCCCTCTCTAAGGGGAGGGGAAAAAAGGGAGAGAAAACGTCAAGGGAACCTGGCCATGTGCCTCTATGACAAGATCCTTCATGACCTTGTAAACTGACACCACTTAATCAGACTGCATATTCATTTTATTGCCATACATGGAAATCAAAGAAATGGAAACTGTATAAAACACTGTGCCACATGATGTTCAGGGCTCAGTTCTTTGGGTATATACCCAACTGAGCCGTGCTGCCATGAATAAAGTTGCTTCCTGGAAATTAAAAGGCCTCAGTGACACAACTCTGTGCAAGAATCCTGTTACATTATGTATTAATGAAAAGTTTAATGCTGCTAGCAGATATAACAGTTATAAAGATTTGGAAACCTAATGTATTCTGCTATCCAATGACACAAGATCAAAATATTCAGAGCAAAAAGAAACGAAATGAATGGTTTTATAGTATTTGGTGAGTTCAACACGCTGTTTCTAACAATGGATTGAAAAATCAGTCAGTAAATACATAAGGAAATAGAGGGCTTAAATAATACAACAAACTGGGGCGCCTGGGTGGCTTAGTCGGTTAAGTGTTCGACTGTCGCTTAGGTCATGATCTCGCAGTTCGTGGGTTCGAGCCCCGCCTCAGGCTCTGTGCTGACTGCCAGCTCAGAGCCTGGAGCCTGTTACAGTGTGTGACTCCCTCTCTCTCTGACCCTCCCCTGCTCACGCTGTCTCTCTGTCTCTCTCCTAGAAATGAATAAAACATTTAAAAAAATACAACAAACTACCTTGACCTAATAGACATTTTTAAACTTTCTACCCGACAACAATTTATATATTCTTCTCAAGTACACATAGATATATGTCAGGACGTAACTTAAGTTTTGATAGATTTCAGAAAACTAAAAGTATCTTCTCCAATTACAGCAGGAAAAGGGAAAGTTAGATATTACAATTCACTAGAGCTTTGTTCTTTTTCAAAATTATTTTGGCTCTTTGAGGTTCCTTCAGTTTCATATGAATTTTAAGATTATAATACACTTGGAAGTAAACACAGGGCGAATGCTCCTGTGTTTTGAATCTGGCAATATTTTCTTTGGGGGGTTTGCAAGTGAGTAAGAGGCACAGGGCAGGGAATAGAGGGAGAAAGAAGTGGGGCTCACCTGAAGCAGGGCTTGTGTTCACCTGAAGCCAGGCTCAACCTTACCTGAAGTGTGGCTTGAACTTATCTCATGTGGGACTGGAACTCAGGAACTGTGAGATTGTGACCTGAGCTGACATCAGCTGCTTAGGGACTGAGACACCCAGGTGCCCTGGCACTATTGCACATGAAATGAACATTTTAAAATAGAAACTTAGGCTTCCTGAAAAATTTTAAAATTTTATGTATCCAAAGACAACACTAAACTGAGGAGTGATGGGGGTGGGCGAGAGAAGAAGGGGATGATATGCATGGAGGAGGGCACTTGTGTGCATGGGCACTGGCTGTTCTACGGTAACCAACTTGACAACAAACTATAAAAGATAAGTAAATAAATATATATATAAACAAATAAGATAATACTAATAGAGTAGAAGGGAACTACATGAAATGAGAGGAAAAAATACATCTAAAAAGCAATTAAGATCTAGAATACAGAGAAAACTCCCAAAACTCAACCAAAAAGACAAACCACCATATTACAAATTAGCCCCTAAATGTGAAATGATATTTTTGAAAACAAACATGCAGGTGGTCACCAGACACATGAAAGGATGCTCAACATTATTAATTACTAGGGAAATAAAAATCAAAACTACCATGAGTTACCAACTCATACCCATTAAAATGGCCATTGTCAAAGCAAAAGCCCCAAATCCCACCAACCAAAAACATAGTTAGTTTTGGCAAGAATGGAGAGAAATTGGAACATTTCTACATTGTAGGCTGAAATGTAAAGTGGTGCAGACACTTTGGAAAACAGTACAGAGTTTCCTCAAAAATAAAACATAGAATTATGTTGTTATCTAATAATCCATTTCTTAGTTATATCACAAAAATTGAAAACATGATCTCAAAGACATCCTTGTACACTGATGCCTATAGCAGTGCTACACATCATAGTTAAAATGTGGAAGTAACTCATGTCCTTTAATGAATGAATGAATAAGAAAACTAGGGTATACTAGAAGGTTGAACATTGTTCAGCCTTAAAAAAGAGGGATATTCAGTGCGATTGAGAATATTATGCTAAATTCAATAAGCCAGTGACAACAACACAGAGTATGCTTTTACTCATATGAAGTACTTAGTGAAAATCATAGTCATGGAAAATAGAAGAGTGGTTTCTTAGGTGAGAGGGAAATGGAAGATATTAATATACAGAGAGCTTCACTCATGCAACATGAAAGTTATAAAGATAGAAGGTGGTTGTGGTTTATAACGTTATGAATATATTTCATACCACTGAGGTTTATAATTACAAGTGTTGAAAATGGCAAATTTTATGTTATGCATAGTTATCACAATTAGAAAAGTTGGAAAAATGTAAAAACAACAACAAAAAGAGTTAAGATTTTCCAGAAAAACAAAAATTAAAGAAATTTTCAGTTGTGTACCTGCTCTTAGAAGGAAACAAAGAGTAAAATAAGTACTTAAGCTTGTCGAAAAGGACACTAGACAGTTAATTGAAAGCCGTACAAAAATATAACATCAGTAAAATAACTCCATATGAAATATAAAGAATGTTACTGTATTTTTGGCTTATAATTCTTTATTTCTTCAAATGATTTAAAAGACGAATACAAAATATGTCTAATTTTATGGGCACAGAATAAAGAAAGATGTCATTTATGACAATATCAACATTAGGAGAAAGTGGATCTTTAAGCTACAAAGTTGTTTTTATTTTTATTTTTTCTATTGAAATCTAAATTGATTTTAATTCAAATTTGATTATTATAAAGTTAAAAATTTAATTTTAATGCCTAGGATAACCACTTAAACAAGCTTAAAATGTTTTGTAAAAATAGGCAAATGGGGAATCAAAATCATAAACCACAGGGCAAAGGAGTCATTCAGTTGGTTAAGCCTCTAATTCTTGCTTTCAGCTCAGGTCATAATCTCATCGTTCATGAATTCCAGTCCCAAGTCAGGCTCTGTGCTTACTGCTCATTGACTTTCTCTCTCTCCCTTCTTCTCCGCTGTTCCCCTATGGTCTTTCTCTCTCTCTCTCTCTGAGTAAATAAGTAACTTTAAAAAAAATCACAAAGCAAAAAAATAATTAATCATAGGATGATGCACTAATAGAAGAATTAATATATATATATTAAAACCAAAAGTTGATTTTTGAAACAAATTAACAATATTGTAACTTTATGTGTTAACCTAGAAACTAATCAAAATTATTTATTAACCTTTAATTTTATCAACAAAATGAGTTTATTCAGGAATAGCAGAGAATTCAGGACATGCAAGTGATGACAAAATGATAGGCAAGTACAACAAACCAAAGGAAAGGGACATTATTTTATGGAGAAGAGGGAGGAAGGTGGGATGGGTACTTTGGAACAAAAGTTCACTGGATAAAACCAAGAGTTTAGGGTGCCGACAGTATCAATAGCTGGCTAAACTGTAAGGTTGGTCAATTTCTTGCAAGAAATTCAATATATATTTTGTCAGGGTCTCTAATGGATGATTCTTTCCTCCTTGAGGATTCTCCTGGTGGGATCCTTCCTCTACATGACGATAAGTGTTATCACAGATAACACCCCTGTTTCTGGCCTCCCTATACCATTTGACTGAGGTTTCTCTTTACACATTTTCAACAGTAATCGAGAAACAAATACGAATTAAAAATAAGGGGCTATTCCTCCTGTGGAACATAAGGAAAGAGACTTCTCCGTTTTCTCTTTTCTTACTTACTTGAGAAAACTTATTATTATGAGCTCTATGTCCTCTTTTTGAAATGTATATATACCTTTTGAAAACTAGACAGAAGTTTCATCAACGTCATAACCAATAATGCTTTTGTCAAGGACGTAGGAACCATTTATTTGAGATGTGAATGTCAAAAGAGATAGCACCCCCGTCTCCTTGTTCCTGAGGGAGGGTAAGATCCTAATTTGGTGAGGGTTTTCCTCCAAGTTGCACAAGATAAGAGGTTTGCTTTGTTACAAAGGCAAGAGGTTTGTTCTTATTCCAGATAAAGCCTAGCTGACCCAGATGGTTGCCCCAAATATCATATTTCAATGAATTAAGTGTGACAAAGAGTACTGTCAAGTAATCTCATTTGAGGACTAGTTGTTGTCTTGAAAATATGTATGTGATAGGTTATTTCAGCTTGGCTACATGAAAGGATAAGATTTCCTCTGTCTTTAAAATATCTTTCCTTCTATCTTTATCCTACCTCAGTGGATTTCCCATGATGAGCATCATATTCTGGTTTAATAACGGTTCAATAATAAAGTGAATTTCTTTCCTGCCTACTTTTGTGGTGTTAACCTTAATGATAAAACTGTCTGTTATCTTATCATCCAAATCATGCTTTTTCAGGAATAGAAGAGGATTGCAATTCAGGACAAGTAAGCTGTGGCAATACCACAGACAACTGTGGAACACAGACTAGAGCAAGTCTCATTTGTAGGGCAAAGGGGCTTTGGAAAGGCTGCTATGAACAGAAAATCCACTCGACTACATTGGGAGTTCAAAGTACACTGCCTTTTCACTGGCTGGGTTGTGGCTGTCTCATTGGCTGAGCTATTACTGTGGGATGCTCCCCCTAGGATAATAAAATCATAGCTAAAATATTACTGACCTGAAAGGTCCCTGTCGGGTACCTATTGCAGTTGATGATTAATGGCAGCGCATTGGAGATCCCTTTCTGGCTTCATAAATTCATACTACTGAGATTTTCCTTTATTTTCTCAGTAGAGAGTATATCTGGGTTGGGACATGATCTTGTCTTAAATTGTACTTCCTCAACACTCTATTGAAAGGAAAAAGAAGACTCAAAATACTTAAATTCAGCAACAAAAGTTGGGATATTACTAGTTACCTTCATAAATTAAGCAAGATTATTTTTATTTCAATTTTAAAATAAAAAGATTCTGAAAGAATACATGAACAATGGTATACCCACAAATTACATACCCTAGATCAAATACACTTCTTGATAATACAGACTACCCATGGTCTCATAAAGAAACATCACTTGATGTGATGTGAATGTGAATCAGTAATGAAAAACTTCCTCAAAAGTAAAGACCTGGACCACTTGGTTACTTGTGAATCTAACTTTACCAAACTGATGAAATTTTTTTTAAGTTTTTTTTTTGTTTATTTCTAGAGAGAGAGAGAGACAGCATGAGCAGGGGAGGGTCAGAGAGAGAGGGAGTCACAGACTGAAACAGGCTCCAGGCTCTGAGCTGGCAGTCAGCACAGAGCCCGACGCAGGGCTCGAACCCACGAACCGCAACATCATGACCTAAGCGAAATTCGGAGGCTTAACCGACTAAGACACCCAGGCGCCCCACCAAACTGACGAATTTTACCAGTCATTGAAATAAGTGAAAGAGGAATTATGACATTACCCACTTCAGGAAGTGAGCATTTTCTTGATCCTAAAACCAGAAAACACATTACAAAAAGAAAAGTAAAGAGTAATGCCTATTATCAGGGTGAATGCAGATATTCTCAGCAAAACAGTAGCAACACATTAAATGATTATGTTACGACAATCAAGTGTAATTTATCATGGGATAATTGGTGCATAGCCATTTCAGGCAATTGGTTAAGTCCCTATTTGTTGTGAGATTCATGGTCTATGTTTTCCTGCCTTTAATCTTCCTTTCTTCTTTCCTATTTTATCTAGCATTTAGTACCTCTCAGATATTGTGCTGTTGGTCAAGGTGAGAAATAGCCATGGCGTCTGTCCTATTAAGGTTTTTAATGAGACAAAGACAAATATTGAAAAAGTTTCTTTAGTGCACTGCATAGTGATTATATCAACTGTATTACACAGTTGACATTACTAAGAGTCTGGATCTTAAATGTTACCACCACCTGTAACAGTTCTACTTAGTGACAGGTGTTAGGTAATGTGCGATTCATATTGCAATACACCAATATGTCAAGTTAAAGCCTTTACACAATGTTAAATTTAAACCTACACGACCTGTAGTATAATTATATGTCAAATTTAAAAAGAGAGAAGGAAGAAGGATGTTGCACAAAGTGTGCCTTGCCTTTCCCAAGTCCTCCATAGTAGGTGAGCGTGAGAGTACGAACTGTTCAAGGTGAGAGTTAACGTGTCCTCCCCGCGTTAAGCCCTGAGATAAGAACGTCAGAAAGCCGCTCACTCTGGGTTGAGCTTGCCTTAAACCATCCTTAGATAAAAGCCAGGGTCCGAGCACCCCCGGCGTACTCATTCTTTGACTTGTCTTTTCAGCTCAGGGTCCCTGCCTCCAGAGGGTTCAAATTCCTTGCTTAGAGCTCTCCCCGTGACCCCCTCTCCTAAGAACTCGGAAGACTACGCCTGCGCAGTAAAACCAGATTGTGGGGGAGGTGTGGGCCTAGCGGAGGCGCGAAGAACGACGTCGGCGGCACCCACGCCTTTTGCTGTCCGCGCAGCCGCACTGTTCGGGCACCGCTGCGTCGCTGGGCCTAAATTACTGTGAGTCACTCTCAGGCTGCCTTGACTCGGTCTCCCAAGGCCCTCGGAGTAGCTGCTGCCCCATAGCTCCGCTGAGGAGGTGGGGACAACGTAGACCCGGCAGCCACTGTCATGCCCAAGAATAAAGGTAATCCGCGGATAGTCACACCAACGTTCTCCCTGACTTCGGCCCAGATAGGAGGCCAGGCCGCAGCGACCGTTCTTCCCTACCATTTGACCTGGCTCAGGAGGGTAGCTGGGCCCTTACTCCCGTCTACAGTTAGGTCACTTAGTCCTAGAGCGGACACCATTTGTACAGGGCCTCTGGCGAGAGAATAGGAGCTTTTCCGAAGGCTTCCACTGAGAGTGACCGCGGAATCTGAGGGCTATTTGGGGAGACCTGTGACGTTGTTTCCTAAGCTGGCTTTTTTGTTCTTGCGGCACTGTACGAGAGAAGTTCTTGATTTTAAAGGGTGATCCTGTCTTTGCGAGTACCGTATGTTCTTTATGGCTTTCTTTGGGGACAGTTCAGTACTTTTGAACGTTCTACCTCTGTTTTCTAAACATTAGGTGAAACCTGTATTACCTGGGTTCATATAGTGGGTTACTTTTCCTCAGCCCTTAACTGTTTTATGCTCTTTTCCAGAAGGCAGTTTCACATTATCAAAGTTAAGTGTAGTTTGAATTGCCAAAGTGGGAGGCCCCACCTACGTAAACCAGAATATTTGAGGTAGAGAACGCCTTTCCTTTGCAAGGAAGGTAATGTTGATGCGATCTAAGAATGCATAAGATAGTGAATCCAGACGGATCAAGACTTTGCTGAAACTCACCCACCTTTTGCCACAACACAGAACAGTTTGAGACCACCCCACTAGGTAAGGTGCACTGAAGAAGATTAATATATGGTCAGGTGCACATTTTAAATTCTATTTCGGTTGTGAGTTTTTGCTTCCCACTGTTCCCAAGGGTCTGTAATCAATAACACCGCCCTTCTCCCACCTATTGGAAATGACTGCCCATGTG
This sequence comes from Proteles cristata cristata, assembly GCA_017311185.1. NCBI lineage: Eukaryota > Metazoa > Chordata > Mammalia > Carnivora > Hyaenidae > Proteles > Proteles cristata. The sequence continues at coordinate 46,917 of JAESUZ010005231.1, forward strand.
CTTTAAGTTCTGGAAGGGGTATAGAGTAGTATGAGGAATGTCTTCACTATTTCATAGGAAGCCTCAAAGAAGGAAAGTTAATACCGTATTCAAATACGTTGAACTTGGCTCAAGGCAAAAACTGAAAAATATAGTTAGCTGCAATTTAAAATGTTTAACATAGTATGGTTGTGCAAATGAATTACATAATACTCGTTATTTGCTTATGAGGTATAAATTACTGTAGCTCAACAGAAGGTTAAGGAAATGCATCTACTTATTCTGTAGAAATCTTAGCATAATCTCCAACATAGTTTAATAACTGAAATGTTAGAAGTCCTCAAGCTAAGGAACTAACGATACTGTATCACTAAAATGTTCATCCAAGTCTATGGCTATCCACTGTCCACTAGGATTAAATAGATTATACAAGTGAGTGTATGGGGTCCTATTTTTATTAGGAATGCATAGACGGTAAAATGTTAATACTTCTGTCCAGGATTGGAATTTTTTGCTATGTATTTTTATCTCAGAAAAATACAAAAACATGTCAGAGAAGGGTGTCAGTTTATTATGTGTTATTTTGGTAAAGGACTAAATGGGAACCTTTGGTAATGTAAAAGCGTAACTGATTGGGTAAGCAAATTATATCAATTTTTATAGATCTTGAGAGTCTGTTAATGTTGTAGTAGTATTTAAATGAAAATATTTTTCTATAAGCGATTTTATAAAGTGTATAAGCCGTATGTTAGCTTGTTTCAGTGGAGTACAAAATATAAAGGTTATTACACTTAATAGTTCATTCACTTTTTAAATCAATTAGGTAAAGGAGGTAAAAACAGGCGTAGGGGTAAGAATGAAAATGAATCTGAAAAAAGAGAATTGGTGTTTAAAGAGGATGGAGAAGGTAACACTTTTTTTTTTAACTTTTTAACGTTTTTAAAAAGTAATGTGAATTTCAGTCTAGCCTGAAAAAGGATCCTAGTCATAATCCTGAGCATTTTGCTTTTCCTCATTCACAATACCCTGTGACACCTCTCCAGAATTTGTCTATTAACTAGCCAACTCTAATCTAGTTATGCAAAGACAATTAATTAATGGCATGTCCGTAAATGTAGTTTTCATTTTTTTTGCGAACACATTTACAACTGTGTGAGTTTTATGACCTAGAGGAAAGAATGGTATTAATGGTTTAATATGGTCAAAGCTTGGAATAGTTAAAGCCTAGAATATTATTAAAAATTTCATATTTGAGTGTAGGAAGTGAGCAACGTTATGCTTTATTCAGGAGATCATGGAATTTTGAGGTATATAGCCTGATTTTTGGGCCCTCTGTCCTCTAGTGTTGCTAGCACATCATCATAAAGTAATAAAACTGAATAATTGACTAACACTTGGAATAAGGATACCAAAGATACAAAAGATGAGGTAAAAAAATTCTGGAATGGTTATTTTTTCCCTCATTAATAAAAGGATTAAGCCCTCAGAAAAGTTAAGTATGACTTCCATCTATTCTTTACCTACAGTCACTGGTTTTTAATACTTCCTATTTATATACTTTTGTATGTGTTACATTCATAAAGGTTTAAACTTTCTTATAGACGTCTAATTCCATAGTTACAGACTTCAGTCCTAAATACCTCAGCACATATCCCTTAACATTTTTTCCCTCATAATTACAGAATTATCGCAAGTAATTTAATTTCAACATTTATCCTCTTTATAAAAGAGACTGCCAGTAATAAAATAAATCATAAAGATAAAGAGTACAGCAAGGAATATAATTATTAGAAACAAAACTAAAAAAATTATAGTGTTAATCTAGTTCTCCCTAGTGCTGTCCACTATAGTGGCCACTCGCCATAAGTGGCTATTGAAATGAAGTGAAATTCAAATTTTGAATTACTCTGTTCAATTCAATGTATAATATTCCCATCAACAGAGAAAAGTTCTATTGAATAGTACTGATATACTGTATAATGTATACTCACACATCTTGAGTTGCTTCAGTAATTTCCAGTACTTTATAACAAAGCTGTGTAGTTATTCATGTTATACGTGCAAACTACTAGAAAGTCACTGTTTTTATTGTATGTATATTTTATTGTATATATTTATCTATGTTTTATTATATATAGTATATACAATATATTCATATATTTTTAATTTATATTAACTATATGTCTATATCAGTATATATAGTCTATATATATGTCTATAGAAACTATCTGTCTAAAAATAGTTCCCTTGTCATATCCATTAGAAGTTTGGTTTCAAGGCCAGTTTTCAAATTTTATTCTTGTTTTCACTTTTCTTGTTTTTCTCATGTTGAAGGACTGGAAGCTCATTGTGTCATTTCTATTAGTGTAATCAATTCGTTGGTATAATTCTAAATTAGTCCAGGCTCTCCTGAGTATGGACTGAAGTAGTACAAAGATTTTTGTAGTAAATACTTGTTTCCTTCTCACTGTTAGTTCTGCTTTTTTTGGTTTGTTTTAATCTAGAAGAGATTGCTTCATACTGACTAATGTTCTTCTCTTACCAGTATTTTCTAGTGACAGCTGAATAAGGTGACTTCTCAAAGATCCTTGCTTTTGGAACTATTTTAAACATTGTATCTTGGAACATCATCCTTGTTTTAATAAGAATTTTAGAATAATCAAGTTATTAAGAAGGAAACAAAAATTTATTAATAACTACCCTACTGTTTCTTACTCTTAAAGTTCTGAAGGAAAAGAGAGCCACGATTGGCCTTCAAGCCAAATGTGAGAAATTGATAAGCCAGGATTATGGTGTTCCTTTTTGAATGATTAAGTTTGAGGTCTAAGTGTAGAACTTCCAGTCATGAAGATAAGAGAGAACCTTTACTCAAAATGAGTGGATGATTTCAAAGTTCATACTAAACTGCATATCATAGAAAAGGCATTTGTGACCTTAGATAATTTATTCTGTAGGCTTTTACTTACTCAAAAAATAAGGTGGTAACGTATATAAGCGTAGCTGGAAGAGGCTATAGAAATTGTTTCACAAATGAGTTCTCTAGTTTGGGTATAAATAAAATATATCAGATCTATTAGAGTAATGTGTATTACATGTATTAGGAAATCACCTGGAAAGAATGCTTTCATGGTAGAGTATTTAAGCTTTTTGTTGGTCAGAACTTACGCCTTGAAAAATGTTTAGTTTGATCTAAATATAACAGTAAAAAGGAAGTTATCACCTGTGTGCTAATTTCGGTTGTTACATTTTCATAAACATTGAACATTATCTCCTACTCTTTCCCCCCCACACCTCCCAGAGCACGCTCAGGTAATTAAAATGTTGGGAAATGGATGATTAGAAGCTATGTGTTTTGATGGTGTCAAGAGGTTATGTCATATCAGAGGACAATTGCGAAAAAAGGTAGGTGTGGCGATTTGGATCACTTTCCTACAAACTTTGCTTTTAAAAAAATGGCCGTACTTTAGATACATACGGGCCAAGCAGTTTATTTTTGTGAGTTCCATAAGATTTTGTAGGATAACTTTTTAGATGACATTGGAATGAAGCAAAATCAGATCCTTGATAAAGCTTCTGAAATAGATTTTGTATACAACGTTACCTGTTTCATCTATATTATATTTCTGCCAGGAATGTTTATTTTACTCTGATTGTAATATGAGGAAACAATCAGACAGATCCAATATACAAAATACATGCCTTATGCTCTGAAAAATATGTTCTACCAGGAAAGAAAGAAAAAAAGCTAGATAATTGTTTCAACATTAAAGAAAACTAAACAAACTGCTAATTATACTACATGTTCTTTCATTAATTTTGACTTGGGAAAAACATATTAAGGAAATTTCAAAGTGGATAACGTGAATAGCATTTAATTCCTCATCACAGTAGTTCAGGCAGATTTATTAATCACGTTGGTTTCAAGATTGTTCATCCCTAATTTTATGATTTAAAAAAGTGTTTTTGTTGTTAGGTTAATTCATTACTTTCCCAATAAATGTTGGATATAGACTGGTAACAGAATGGCTATTAATGTAGATGGCTGATGTTTGCATATTGTGAATATCATTTGAGCAGTTTGTGATTAAAAACTCTAATTTCCATGACACAAATGATTGTTCTTTTGAAATCTTTAGACTCTAGACTAGTTGAAATAAAATTATTAACACTTAAGAATCCTACATTCAAAAATTTGAAACTAACTCAACTATTTAATATGTTTTTTTCAGTATACTGTAACTACAAACTAGAATAACTTTGGCGTCATGTGTATGTTAATACATATAAACATGAATGTATATGTTGTTTTTCCCTAATTCTTAATAGACACTTTTTTCCAAACTGGGTGAATTTCTTTGTGGGAAGAACTGTTTAGGATTCTTTGTATTACTTGTTTTGATTAAATATAGTATGCAGTACATTTTCTTTTAATAGGTTTGGATAAATACCTCAGACATTATATCGGTTGGTCTTCGAGACTATCAGGTAAAAAATACACCTAAGTTTTATTTTGTCCTTGAATTTAATAATTCATAAATGTTTAGAAGTTACAACATAGACACGTTTGATTTGTTCTGACCACTTATGGACCAGGTGTGTTCAGGACTACAGTATTTTCCTAATTCAGAATAATTTCCATGTAGGTGAATGATACATGTATATTGTGAGGAGACTGGTTGTTTCAATATTCTTTATGAATAATTTTTATTTTAAATGTAATGCTGCAGTAAATACTCTTCTTATAACTTTGGATAAATACCAGAGATTATTGTGTTCCCATTTGTTTAAAGGCCTAGGCAGTATGCTAGGTATGGCATGTATTACGGTTTCCAAATGCCAGCCTGTGAAATACTGATGTGAAATGAAAAGATATGCAGGTGTTGTATGATTCGTCTCCTGAAGCTAAATTGTGAGGTTTCCTCTTTAAGTATATTTTTAAAATTACCTTTTCTGAAGTGAGAGTGATAGAATCCTTACGGTGGGTTTTATTAGGGATATTTATTGTAAGAACAAAAATGTAATAATGTTATGTTGGGGTCCCATCATCAATTGTTTGTTTCTTTGTTTGGTTTTTAAATTTAAAGGTCTGGAAATCCATGTGTGAGGAACTCCATTGTAGGGGAAGAATCTGGTACCCCTATGTTCTCCACAAGGTTTAGTCTAATTGTGTGAGGAAAGTAGTTATTCAGTAGTTACAGTGCCAACTTATATAAGTATATGCAGTAAATTTGATATGAGAACTTAGAAAAGAACATAATAGTTGCTTTCCATTATCTCAGCTTTTAACTATGAACAGGCTGACTCTGTAGAAGTCATAGAAACCCATGAGCTTTCTATCTGTTGAAACTCAGAATCATGTATTTTTAATCAAACTTTTAGTGATTTCATTGTGTCATGATGAAGAATTTTTGCATACCTCTTTTATATCTAATTGTTTCATTTTATTTCAGTCTTTGTTTTCCTTGTCGATCTTTTGTGTAATTCTCTTCATTGTAGAAAAAGGCATATTGAAGTCAGTTCTACTTTGCATGTCTAGAGTTTTCATTACTAAAAAAATAAAATCTATTGCTATTGACTTTTTGTTTAGTGAGACATTCTCATGATGTCTTTAATATTGTTAGACATGATTTCTTTAAACGTATTTCTAGAAGCTGAGGTAAAGTGTTATGTTCTGCTTCTGGACTTACTCACCAGTCTGTGTTGACTATTTACGGGCCACAGTTTACTGTTTTCTATGTGGATCTCATAATAATTTTTTTTTGAAACTTGAAATGGCCAATGCAGTGTGGCAAGACTGAAGATGACATTTCCGCTCCCAGAGTTAGTTTTTTGCTGTTTTTTTTCTTTCACTTAGTATCTTTTCTGAATTACTTCTATATAGTCTGTGTTTGTTTCTTACCTGTGGTTGTTGAATGATTAGTTTAGTGGCCAGTGTCTGTTTGGAATGACGTTTAGTTAAAACCAGTAAGCCTCCCAGGCTTTTTATATGGACGCTACATTTTGGGGCATACGTTCAACATTTAAACCATTGACAGTTCTAACTTAGTCTTTTTTCATGCTTATATGTAATTTCTGCGTCTGTCAAAGCTGGGAGATTGGGACTTTATCAGGTTTTTCTTGGGCATGTCCATTATATTTATGTTTGGAAGTAGTCCTGCCATTTCTGTTTTTGGAACAGTTTGAGAAGAGTACCTATGAACTCGTTAAGTGTCTATAGCATTAGCCTGAGAAGTAGTTTGACACAGGACTCTTGATTATTGGGAGATTTTCGATAACCGGTTTTGTTATCTTGCTGGTTATGAGTCAGTTCAAATTTTCTATCTCTTCCTAGTTCAGGTTTGTTAGTTTGTATTTGAATGTGTCCAGTTCTTACAGATTGCCCAATTTGTTGGCATATATAATTTTTGTAGTATTCTCTTATAATTGTATTTCTGTGGTGTTGGTTGTGATCTTTTCTCTTTCATTTGTGCTTTTATCAATTGGAGTTCTTTCTTTTTTTGATAAGTCTGGCTAGGGGTGTATCAGTTTATTATTTCTTCCAAAAAAAACAGCTCTTAGTTTCATTGATCTCTGCTTCTGGTTTTTGTTTCTAGATTGTTTACCTCTGCTCTGATCTCTATTAATTCCTTTCTTCTGCTGGTTTAGGCTTTATTTGCCGTTCTTTTTCTAGCTCCTATAGGTGTAAGGTTATAATATGCATTTGGACTTTCTTGCTTCCTTTTAAAATATGTATTTGCATATTTATTTATTTAGAGAGGGCGCAAGTGAGCGATGGGCAGAGAGAGAGAAAGAGGGAGAGAGAATCCCATGAGAGACAGAGAAGGATGGAGAGAGAGCTCACCTCATCCAATGCAGGTCTTGAGCACACCTGATGTCGAGGTGGAAAACACAAATTGTGAGATCATGACCTTACTCGAAGTCAGATGCTTGACTCACTGAGCCACCCAGGTACCCTAGGACATTTTTTTGTCTCTTGAGATAGGCCTGAATGCAGTGTGCTTTCCTTGTGGACTGCCTATGATGAATCTCAAAAGCTTTACACTGTTGCGTTTTCATGTCTGCTGGCTCCCATACATAGATATTTTTTATTATACTTAATGGTCTAGTTGGTTTCCATAGAACACCCAGTGCTCATTCCAACAAGCGCTCTCCTCCATGCCCATCACCCCTTTACCCTTCTCTCCCACCCACTTAGTCTCAGTTTGTTCTCAGTATTTAAGAGTCTCTTACAGTTTGCCTCCCTCCCTCTCTCTATTTTTTCCCCTTCCCCTCCCCTATGGTCTGCTGTTAAGTTTACCTTGTCCCACCTATGAGTGAAAACATACGGTATCTGTCTTTCTCTGCCTGACTTATTTCGCTCAACAGAACACCTTCGTGTTCCAGCTACATTGCTACAATTGGCCAGATTTCATTCTGTTGACTAAGACATTGCTGCGGCTGAGGTCAAGGAGCTTGTCTCCTGCTTTGCCCTCTAGGATTTTGATGTATCTTATTCCATTTTGAGTTTATTGGTGTGTATGCTGTGAGAAAATGATCTAGTTTCATTCTTCTGCGTATTGCTGTCCAGTTCTCCCAGCACCATCTGTTCAAGAGGCTGTCTTTTTTCCATTGGATACTCTTTCCCGAGTATCCAAAATCTAATCTTTGTGAAAGATTAATTGGCTGTACATTTGTGGATGTGATTCTGAGTTCTCTATTCTATTCCATTGGTGTATGTGTCTGTTTTTGTGTCACTACCATACTGTTTTTGATGACTACAGCTTTGTAGTAGAAGCTAAAGTCTGGGATGGTGATGCCTCCTGTTTTGGTTTTCTTCTTCAATATTACTGGGCTGTTGGGGTCTTTCGTGGTTCCATACCGCTTTGAGAAGAATGCTGGTACAATTTTGATTGGGATTGCATTGACTGTTTAGACTGCTTTGGGTGGTATTGACATTTTAACAATATTTATTCTTACAGTCCATGAACATATAATGTTTTTTTTTTCCATTTCTCTGTGTGTTCTTCATTTTCCTTCATAAGTTTTCTGTAGTTTTCATCATACAGATTTTTATATCTTTGGGTAAGTTTATTCCTAGGTATTTTATGGTTCTAGGTGCAATTGTGAATTGGATCAGTTTCCTGATTTCTCTTCCTGTTGCTTTTTTACTGGTGTATAAAAAGGCAGTCGATTTCTGTACATTGATTTTGTACTCTGTGACGTTGCCAAATTCATGGATCAATTCTAACAGTTTTGGTGGAGTCTGTCGGGTTTTCTATGTAGAGTACCAGGTCATCTGTAACAAGTGAAAGTTTGACTTCTTTGCCAATTCTGATGCGTTTCATTTCGCCTTGTTTTCTGATGGCTGATGCCAGGACTTCCAGCACTATGTTAAACAACAGTGGTCAGAATGGGCATCACTGTCGTGTTCCTGATCTCAGGGGGAAAGCTCTCCGTTTTTCCCTGTTGAGGATGAGATTAGCTGTGAGGTTTTCATAAATGGCTTTCATGATGTTAAGTAAGTACCTTCTATCCTGACTTTCTCCAGGGTTTTTATTAAGAAAGGATGCTGTATTTTGTTAGATTCTTTTTCTGTACTATCAAAAGGATCATATGGTTCTTTTCATTCGTTATTGTGATGTATTATGTAATTGATTTGCAAATATTCAACGAGTTCTGCAACCCAGGGATGAATCCCATTTGGTCATGTTGGATAATTCTCTTTATGTGCTGTGGAATTCGATATGCCCAAAAAAATTTGAGGATTTTTGCATCCATTTTTTGCGTCAGAGATATTGGCCTGTAGTTTTTTTGTTTTTTGTTTTTGTTTTCTTTTTTCCCCTGCTTCTGAGGCTTCTTTGGGAATCAAAGTGTTGCTGACTTCGTAGAATCAGTGCAGAAGTCCTTCCTTTTCTGTTGTTTGGAAAAGCTTGAAAAATATGGGTATTAACTCTGACTTAAATGTCCGGTCGAATTCCCCAGGGAAGCCATCTAATCCAGGGCTCTTATTTGTTGGGAGATTTTTGATAACTGATTCATTTTATTCGCTGGGTATGGGTCTGTTCATATTTTCTGTCTCTTCCCATAGGAATTTTGGTAGTGTGTGGGTGTTTAGGAATTTTTCCATTTCTTCTAGGTTGTCCAATTTGTTGGCATATAATTTTTCATCGTATCCCCTGATAATTGCTTGCATTTCTGAGGGATTGGTTGTAACAGGTCCGTATTCATTTGTGATTTTGTAATTTGGGTGGTCTTTCTTTTCTTTTTGAGAAGCCTGGCTAGAGGTTTATCAAATTTGTTTATTTTTTCACAAAACCAGCTCTTGTTTTCATGGATCTGTTCAGCGGTTTTTTTGGATTCTACATTGTTTATTTCTGCCCTGATCTTTATTATTTCTCTTCTTCTGCTCGGTTTGGGGTATTCTTGCTGCTCTCCTTCTAGTTCCTTTAGGCGTGCTGTTAGATTCGGTGTTTGTGATTTCTCTTGTTTCTTGAGATAGGCCTGGATTACAATGTATGTTCCTCTTAGGACTGCCTTTGCTGCATCCTGGAGGGTTTGGATTGTTGTATTTTCATTTCCATTTGTTTCCATATATGTTTAAATTTCCTCTCTAATTGCCTGGTTGACCCATTCATTCTTTAGTAGGGTGTTCTTTAACCTCCGTGCTTTTAGAAGTTTTCCTCTAAATATTGATTCAATGGTTTTATGATGAAATGTTAAGAAAATATATGTTAAATCAGGTCCAGTGTATCATTCGAAGCCGCTGTTTCCTTGTTAATTTTTTTGCTTAGATGGTCTGTACATTGTTTACTGCGGTGTTGAAGTCTCTTATTCTAATTGTGTTATGAGTTTTTTGTTTGGGATTGGTCAGTTTGTATATTTGAGTGCTTCAAGTTGAGGGCATAAATGTTCACAATTGGTAATTCTTGATGGGTTGATCCTTTAATTATGATATACTGTCCTTGGTTACCTCTTGTTTCAGACTTTGTTTTAAAATCCTGTTTGTCTGAAATAAGCATGGCTCTTCTGGCCTTCTTTTGATGTTTGTTAGAATGATAGATGGTTTTCCATTCCCTTAGTTTCAATCTGCAGGTGTCTTTAGGTCTAAAATGAATGTGTAGGCAGCATATCAGTGGATCTTGTTTTTTTAATCTATTTTCGTATTCTGTGTCTTAATTGGAGCACTTAGTCCATTTACATTCAGCGTGATCATTGAAAGATATGAATTTAGCACCATTGTGTCTTGTGTGTCTGGCGATGTTTTTTAGTCCTTTGTTTTTTTTCTTCCCAAAGAGTCCTTCTTAATATTTCTTGCAGTGTCACAATATTTCTTTGTCACGAACTGCTTTACTTTGAGTTTGTCTGGTAAAGTCTTTCTCTCTTCTTCTATTCTGAATGAAAGCATGGCTGGATTAAGAAGTCTCAGCTGCATAGTTTTCCTATTCAGCACATTGAGTATTTCCTGCCACTCCTTATGGCTTGCCAAGGTTTTGTGGTCGGGACTGCTGTTGACATTATGTGTCTGTCCTTCTAGACTAAGGCTTGTTTTGTCCCAAGGTGCTTTCAGAATTCTCTCTTTATCTTGTATTTTCCAAGTTTCACTATGATCTATCATGGTGTTGACTTGTTTTTGTTGATTTTGAAGGGAGTTCTCTGTGCCTGTTGGAACTGAATGCTGGTTTCCATCCCCAGATTAGGAAAATAGTCAGCTATAATTTGTTCCAATAAACCTCTGCCCTTCTTTTCCCACTCTTCTTTTCTGGGACTCTCAGGATGTGGATATCATTTTGTTTCATGAAATCACATAGGTCTCTGATTCTCCCCTCTGGGTCTATTAATTTCCTTTCCTTTTTTTTTTTCCAGCTTCATTATTTTCCATAATTTTATCTTCTATTTTACTTATTTTCCCTATTCTTCAGTCATCATTGTGGCTGTATAGTCAGTTTTGCATGTCAGGTATATAATTTATTTTCCAGGCTAAGTAGCTCTTGGGTCTTTGATCTATGCAGCAACATTTTCTCTGGTTATGATTTTTCAAGCTCAGCTAGGAGTCTTATGACTATTGGTCTAAATTCTTGTTCAGATAAATTGTTTATATCTTTTGAGCAACTCCCTGGCTGTGATTTCTTTTAAACCGCCTTTTGGGGAGAATTCCTCTATCTTGTCTTTGTGGCGCAGTTTCTGTCTTTCGCATGTTATAAAAGCTTATTATGTTTTCTGCACCTGAGATTACTGCTGTATTAAAATGGGTCTTGGATTATCCAGGGCCTGGTACTTCAGGATGTGTTTCTGTGTGCACTGTGATGTTGTGTTTTGGCCACTCCTTCCTACTGGTCAGTCCTCTGCAGAGCTTCTCCTTGCTTGTGATAGTGCTGTGTTTGGACCTGTAACTAGGTGTTCTTATGTTCGTTGAAGTAGCCCTGGAAAAAAAATGGGTTGGGAGGGCTGATCTGAAAAAAGGATCAAAGGAAAGGGAACCAAAAAAATATATCAGAGAATGAAAAATATCAGGCTCATTCCAAAGAAAATATGAAGGAAACAAAAAATTGATGACTGATGAAGAAAAGGGCATGAGGGAGCAAGGTGTAGAAAATGAAAGAAGTAGGGGCATCTGGGTGGCTTAGTCGGTTACGCGCCCGACATCAGCTCAGGTCATGATCTCACGGTTGGTGGGTTTGAGCCCTGCGTTGTACTCTGTGCTGACAGCCAGCTCAGAGCCTGGAACCTGCTGCAGATTATGTATCTCCCTCTCTCTCTGACCCTCCTCTGCTCATGCGGTCTTTTCTCTCTTTCTCTCTCTCTCTCTCTCTCTGTCTCTCTCTCTCTCTCAGAAATAAATAAAACATAAACATTTTTTTAAAAAAGGAAATGAAAGAAGTAAACAAACAATGAGCCTGATTCCAAAAGAAAAGAAAAGCTGGAAGAGTAAGCCTGATCTTATTTACACTAGAAATGCAGGTGTCACTTTAATCCTAGATTTTCGGCACACTTGGTACACGTGGGTGAGGAGAAGTCCACTATGTTAATATGCAATTTCCTGAACAAGCAGAGCCTGGCACAGGAGGGTGGCCTTTGGTGTAAGCAGGTCCCTCCTCCACTGGGGACTGCTCCATTGCTCCCTAAAGTCCAACCATGTTGGTTTTGGGAGGAAAATGGCACTTCTCCAATCTCTTCCTTAAGATTTTATTCCATTGCTGTTCAGAATAGTGAGGGCAGACAACTCACCCTGTACAAGACTTTTATGTTTTATCTGTTGGGTGACTGGGATTCAACACCGATGTCTTAAAGGAGCTCACATCATGTGGACCCGGCCCTTCCTCCGGAGTAGAGGTTCTCCACACTGTGTCTGATATTCTTTGTTCCTGAAAAATAGTCCCACACCTGCACAGTGTGTGTGGTAGTTGTGTGGCACCTGTGAAAGCAGCAAAAGTTATACCCCCACTAGGTGTGCCTCTGTCCATTGCTGGTGAAAGGCCTTAGGCTAACACCTGCAGGGTCTTCTGTCCTTGTGGAAGTAACGCACCTTGTTCCAGATGTACTCTGGGAAGAGGACTGGTTTCTCCCTCACGCCCCAGAGATCTCTATCACCAGTCTGGGTCAACTCCCTACTTCCTAGGAGCACATGCCACAACTCTGCCCCAGAAAAAGTTGCATACTTCCAAAATCTCCAGAGTTTGAGCTCCAAATGCTGTTTGCAAAAAGTAACCTGGGGTCCTCACGACTTCTTGCTCTCAAGTCCATGGTTCAGTGAGGTTTCCCTCTTGTGTGAACCTATGCCACACTTTCTCTCCCTTTCTCCGCGTTCTCTTGGAAAGGGTTCTCTCCCCTCTGAGGCTCTGTCATTTTTCTCTTCCCCAGTTCACATCCACACATCTCACACCTTCCATCTATTTCCTTGCAACGGTGGAATTCCTTCTGCTACTCCACAAATAGATTTCCTCAATGTTCCAAGTGATTGGACCTCAGTATAGCTGTATTTTAGGGACCAGGAAAGCACAGCTTTCTCGTAGCTCCTTCTTTTTAATTAGTAGTTTTGTATTCTTTGGATAAGTACCTAGTGGTGTGATTGCCTGAGATCAAGTTCGTTCCATTTACAGCTTTTGAGGAGCCTCCATACTGTTTTTCATAGTGGTTGCACCAGTTTGCATTGCTACTAACAGTGTAGAAGTTTCCTTTCTCTACATCCTGACCAACATCTGTTGTTTCTCATATTGTTGACTTTAGCCATTCTGAGGTGATTTGCGTATATTGATTTATGTTTCTGTGATGACCTGATATTGGACACTTTTCATATGTTCGTTACGTCCTCTGGGTATCTTTGAAATTCCTGTTGTTTGTGTCTTCTGCCTATTTTTTTAACTGGGTTATTTGTTTTTGTTTTGTTTTTGTTTTTGTTTTTTACAGCTTGAGTTTGGTTTGCTTTTCATATATTTGGATACTAAACTTTATCAGATATGTCTTTTACAAGTATCTTCCCTCATTCTGTAGGTACGGTACCGTTTAGTTTTGTTTATTGTCTGTTTCTCTGGGCCAAAGCTCTTTATTGATGAATTCCCCTTTTGTTTCCTTGCCTCAGAAGACATCTAATAAGAAATATCTGTGGCTAATGTGAAAAAGGTTACTCTGCCTGTGCTCTCAGAAATTTTAGGGTGTCCATTTTCATGCTTTTGCGTTTAGCTGTCCAGTTTTCCCAATCCAATTTGTTTAACTTTCTCCCATTGGATATTCTTTCCTGCTTTGCTGAAGATTAATTGACAATCTAGTTTTGGATCAAGTTGGGTGTTTTCTCCTCTGTTACATTGATTTATATCTGTATTTTTGTGCAGTACCCTACTGCCTTCATTACTACAGCTTTGAAATATAATTGAAAGTCTAGAGTTGTGATGCTTCCCGTTTTAGCTTTGCTTTTCCGTTTCAAGGTTGCTTTGGCTATTTTGGCTTTTTTTGGTTCCATACAATTTCAGGATTGTTTGATTGAGCTCCGTGAAAAATGTTGGTGGTATTTTATGAAGGACTGAAACAAATGTATAGATTGCATTGCATAGTCTAGATATCGTAGTAATATTCATTCTTCGAATCCATGAGCATGGAATGTCTTTCCATTTCTTTGTGTCCTCTTAAATATCTTTTATCAGTGTTGTATATTTTTTAGAGTACAGATCTTTCACCTCTTTCCTTAGGTTTATTTCTAGGTATGTTATAGTTTTGATGCCATTATAAATGGGACTGATTCCTGAAATCTTTTTCTTCTGCTTCATTATTAGCGAATAACAATGAAATAGGTTTCTGTATGTTGATTTTGTATTCTGTAACTTTGTTGTATCAGTTCTAGCATTTTTTTTGGTGTGGTGTTTTGTTTTCTTGTATTAGTTCCGTATCTCTTTAAATAGTGAAAGTTTGAGTTCTTTACTAACTTGGATGTCTCTTATTTCTTTGTGAGTGTGTGTCTGTGTGTATGTGCGCGCGCGCACACATGTGTATGTGTGTAATAGCTGAAGCTAGGACTTCCAGCACTATGTTAAATAACAGTGATGAGAGCCACCACTCCTCTCTTATTCCTGATCTAAAGGGAAATCTCTCTGTTTTTCCCCATTTGGAATGATATGAGCTATGAGCCTTCCTTATTGCCTTTTATGAGTTTTGTTCCCCCTTCTTTATAAGTTGTGTTCCCTTTGTTCTTAGTTTGTTGAGGGTTTTTACCACGTGAATGGATGGTATACTTTGTCAACTACTTTTTCTGCATCTTTTGAAATATTCATACAGGTCTTATTCTTTCCTTTATTACTATGGTATATAATGATTGATTTGCATACATTGAACTACCCTTGTGGTGTTGGTTAAATTGACCTTTAAGAGGTCACCTACCTGGTTCAGTTGAGGGATGATGCAACTCTTGATCTCAGTGTTGTGAGTTCATTTTGGTATGGAGATTACTTAAAAATGTTAAAAAAGTATTTATTCTGAAGTATTTCATTTTTGATGTAAATGGGATTGTTTTCCTTAATCATTTTTCAGTTAGTTGATCGGTAGTGTGTAGAGAGAGACAACTGGTTTTGTATTTTGATTTTGTATCCGGATACTTCACTGTATGCATTTTTCTGTCAGTTTTTGTAGACTGAATCTGATATGTTGATTTTTTTGTTTTTATATATTTTCTAATAATATCTTATGATCTTTGCTACAAGTATATCATTTTTGTGCTCATTATATTGATTTAACTTCATAGGAACCTCAAAATTGCTCAGCACTGTGATAACTGTAGTTGCCTTTTTTGCTATCCTTTAGGTAATTGTAAACTTTCAAACTCTGTTTTTCCCTCTGCACGAATGCATTATTTAAAATAATGAAGTCTTGGGGCCCCTGGGTGGCTTAGTCGGTTAAGCATCAGACTTTCGCTTGGGTCATGATCTCGCAGTTCGTGGGTTCGAGCCCCGCGTCGGGCTCTGTGCTGACTGCCAGCTCAGAGCCTGGAGGCTGTTTCAGAGTCTGTGTCTCCCCCTCTCTGGCCCTCCCCTGCTCACGCTGTCTCTCTCTCTCCCTCTCCTAGAAAGAAATAAAAATATTTTAAAAAAATAAAATAATGAAGTCTGAACATATCAAAATTACATTAACAGTGTATTAATAATAATATCAGTGGTATGGTTATATCATAACAACTTTGCATCAGAAACACCCAAAAGAGGTTTTTAAATACAGAATTGGACTTCTTCTCAGGTCTGTCAATCTTTAGGAGTCATAGGCAGCTTTTTAAAGCCCTACAAGGGATTCTCATAGGTAGGGTATCAGGACCACTGAATATAGAAAGATATGTTAATTTTCTTACATAATTATACCACTTTTCAGTTTGAGTGGCAGTGTTTGACCTAAAAAGGATCATATTATACCTTTCTCTCTCTCTCTTTTTTTTTTAATTTTTTCTTTTATCTCTGTTACTAAGGTGAATGTTAGGATATTTATTCATGCATGTAAACTGCTTTGTACTTCTTTCAATCCACGGATTTTTTTTAAGAAATTAGAGAGTGAGTGAAGAAATGAGGAGAGTTTGTAATGGAACAGTTAGGTAAGCTTTTCTTAATGTGCTAATTTGAAAGTATTTGTGGGTATAATTAGTGTGGGGAAATTAATTTTGGTATAAGTTAATAGTAATTTGTTTGTTTCTAAAGATAATAAAGCCGATGTTATTTTAAAATACAATGCAGATGAAGCCAGAAATCTGAAGGCGTATGGTGAGCTTCCCGAACATGGTAATGTCAACATTACTGTATTTCCCTGTCTTAACATATTACCGTTGGTGTTTAGATGAACCATTTTGATGGAATTTTCTCTTGTTTATATATTCTTTGGCTATTTAGTTATTATAAGTTAGTTTTAATATGTGTGTTATACTAAATGCTAATAAGTTTACTAATTCATATGCCCTGTTGTCCAATAACTTAAAGAATACATTGTTAGAGGGTTTTTTAGCTGTTTTCAAGAAATTGTTTTTAAGTAAGTGAGGCAAATGATTATGATATTGGTATTGATTTTTATAGGAAACTGGTCTTTTCTTCTTAGCATTAATAGTCTTCTGTAGAGTTGTGTGTCTTAGTAGACATTTTTTTCTAATGTCAGATCTATTACATTTTCACTGTAGTAAACTTAAAGAGATCATAATATCAAAGAGAAAAGAAATTTTTCCTAAGGTCACAGTTTTTGCTTGGCAGCTATTTTATTTATTTTTTAATTTTTTTTAAATTTATTTCTAGGAGAGAGAGAGAGAGACAACGTGAGCAGGGTAGGGTCAGAGAGAGAGGGAGTCACAGACTGAAACAGGCTCCAGGCTCTGAGCTGACAGTCAGCAGAGAGCCCAACGCGGGGCCCGAACCCACGAATCGCAAGATCATGACCTAAGCGAAAGTCGGACGCTTAACCGACTAAGGCACGCAGGCGCCCCTGAATTTTTCTTTTGTAACTAAGAGGCTCGTGGTACCTGTTTGTCAGTTTTGGAAAATTAAAATTGAATGGTTGAAGAAAGCTAAGTGCTTGGGGAAGCGGTTATGAGAGAAATAAAATTACGATTCCATTGTTTCATAAAATGAATGTACTTATTTTTCTAATACAGTAATGAAATTTCCCTACTGTTGCTCAGAAATACTGGAAAAGTCGAGAAGATAGAAAAGCAGTTTTTGGTGTTGGCATTAAACTACATACGTAAAGATTTCCCTTTTCATTTAGAATCCCCTAATGCAGTAATGATAAACATAGTGCTTCTTACATTGGAATTTTAAAATTGGAGACTAGGGGTGCCAGGGTGGCTCAGTCCGTTGGGCGTCCGACTTTGGCTCCGGTCATGATCTCATGGTTCGTGGGTTTGAGCTCCGCGTCGGGCTCTGTGCTGGCAGCCAGCTCAGAGCCTGGAGACGATTTCAGATTCTGTGACTCCCTCTAATTCGGACCCTCCCTTTCTCTCTCTGTCTCTCTCTTGCTCTCTCTCTCAGAAATCAATAAAACGTGAACTTTATTTCTACAATTGGAGTCTCGCTTTCCCATGTATCTAAGGAATGGAAATAAGGACCAGCTTTACTCACTGTAGTTTATTAGTTACGTTTGGCTCACAGCAGTTAGCAAAAACCATATATTCACTTCATGCAACTGAGGGTACAGCAATTAGAAACAGTTGTAAATCTATTTTAATGTATAATTTATCACTCAGTATCCATTTATTTTATACATGAGTTTCAACAAAATGTGTCCTAAACACGCACATTCCTGTGTATGAAATGGAGGCTTGATTTCTCACTTCAACCTAGTCTAAATGGCTTTTTGTTTCTGCAAGTATAACTTTTTTCTCAATCTAACTTTTCTTCTCGATCTAAATAAGCCCAAAGTGGTTAGCATATCTAGTGGGAAAGAAACCTGATTATGCTACACTTTGTTAATATAGTTCCCTGTTGGCACAGTGAATGAACAAGTGAGTATTGTAATCTTTCTTGTCACTTAACACATGTTTATTGAAAAGTTCACGGTATACCATCGCTGTGTTAGGTGGTTAGATGTCATGTTGACTAAAACGAGATGCTTGATCTTGATGGAATTTATCAGCTACTGGGAAAAAGGCATATTAGTTTGTAATTGTATTCCAAGTAAAATATGAAACTCAAAATCACATGATAATTTTGAAAATCACTTGGACATGTGTATATAGCAGTATTTTGACCCTCTCTGGATAGCCAGGAAAGATTTTTCTGAGAAACGACGGTTGAGCCAAAATCACAAGGATAGGAAAGAGCATTCCTACGAGAGGAAACAGCAGGTGTCAAGACTTGGTGGTAGGTGGGAGGCTGGTGAGGAGCAAGGACTAAAAGGAGTCTCGTGTGACATCCAAAGCAAACTGGAAACCACCGAAGAGAATAAAGGAAAGGTCTGTCATCAGATCTGTGTGTTAAAACATGTATTCTGACTGAGTTGTGGATAACTGGCTGGAAAGAGGCAAGAATGGATGTAGAGAATCCAGTTAGCAGTAGCTCAGCCAAAAGCTAGGA
Source organism: Proteles cristata cristata (assembly GCA_017311185.1). Classification (NCBI taxonomy): domain Eukaryota; kingdom Metazoa; phylum Chordata; class Mammalia; order Carnivora; family Hyaenidae; genus Proteles; species Proteles cristata. The sequence goes on from JAESUZ010005231.1 coordinate 65,396, forward strand.
GGTCAAGATAGGGGAAGAAGTGGTACAGTCTGAGATGTAATTAGGAGATAAAACTAGCAAGCTTAGTAACAGGGTCATGGTGAGGGACTTAGCCAAGAGAGACTCTTCTAAGGACTCCACAATTTATACTGGAGCTAAAGAGTTGTTTTTTTCTTGAAATAAGCAAGGAAAAGGAATCTAGTTGTGGGTACGAAACATGAGTTCAGATAAGTTTAGGCCTGATTAAAAGAAAATGTCAAGTAGAGAGTTGCACACTTATGTCTGGAGCTAAAACAGAGATCTGAGCTGAAGGCAGAAATTGTTGAGTCATCTTTGTTTAGTTGGCGAATTACTGTCTACATAGGGGAGATCGCTTAGGGCTGGCAAGTATATTGTGGAAAGGAGAGTTGGGTTAGGATTGTGCTTCCAACTTACGGCTGGTTACAAGTGGATGCGCCTTCAGAGAAGACCAGGGCAGAGTGGCTAGAGATGATGTAGGGAACCCAGGAGAGGATTCTGTTACGGAAAGCAAGGGAAAGTGTTCAAGAAGGAGCAAGTGGTCAACAGTGTCAAATGCTGCTTAGACTGCAAGGGAGATGAAACCTGAACACTTTGTTGGATTTTAGGGACTTTGAGAAATCATCAAGGTCTTTTGTGACAGCTGTCATTTGACTAATGGGAATGGAAATCCAACTGAAATTATGTGGTAATTTACATATGGAGATGTGGTGTTTGAACTCTCTTAACGCTCGGCTCTGAGGTAATTGTAAAGAATGTCCTCCTACTGATGTTCATAATGAGGACGTGTCGTCTGTCTTATGGCTAGGGAAATGAATCAAGCTTGATTAAATATTAATAGAAAGAAAGAAAATTATAATGGAAACATCCACATAAGAGATGGACAGTGCTAGAATAAAGGGATAGTCTATAGTAAGGGTTCTAAGAAGGCAGAAAAGATGAGTTCCAAAACATTACTCACTAGGACACTAATGTCCAGTGCTATGTAGGAGAATTCTTATATTGTAACTTTGTTAATAGAGGATGAATTTGCATTCCTGGTGGTAAGTGGTAGAAAGATGATGGTTCCCGTCTGACGTTCATTTTCTCCATGAAACAGGAAGACAGGGGAAGAGGAAGGTCTGATGTTGAAGAGAACAGACAAGGTTTAGAATAGTCATTAGGGAAGGAATTCATTTAAAAAAATATGATAGGTTTGTCACAAGTATAGGGGCCATTTCAATTTAGTTGTGATGAAATTGAAGTCGACCAAATGTGTAAAGTACTTGCCAGCTATTGGGGACCTGTGACAAAGAACTCAGGATAATGTTTCCATCCCTTATTAACTTAGAGGGAATCTCTGAATGGAGGGTTGGGGGAGTTTAAGGTATTGACAAGTGTCATTTATGCACATTGACCTGAATCAAAGGAGAGTTTCAAAGTAGAGGACTGATGGAATTGAGAGAAAGCATAGGAGTTAGTGAACTGATGGCCCCAGTGAAGTCAAAGACGGCTGTGGTGGGTAGGCTTGAAAAGAAAAGTTACTAGGCATTGTGATCTTAGTGTAGAGTATTTTAAGGAATGGTTATTAAATTATGAGTGGTCCTAAAGACAGCAGTGTGACCATGGAAGTGGGTGCTGAGATGGAATGAATAGTTCATGAAGAAAGAGGAAGTCAAGCAGTGAGGATATAATAATGAACAGGTTGTGATAGGAACCGTTAGGTCACCTGGCATAGTGGAAAGCGTTAGGGAGGAAATCCATGAGAAGTTGGTTGCCAGGACGTTCCAAAAATAAAAGGGGGGTGAATTATATTGAGGGTAAGAGAAGGTTTTATAGGTGAATGCAAGAGCCTTGAAGAGACAGGATCATGTTGATATTGTTCCTTGAGTAGGGAGGATTTGAGGGATTGTGTGGTCGAGGTGATCTTTCAAGGCCCCGAAAGCATCGTGGACGTCCCGCAGAGCCCCTGTCCTCTAGGAGTGCCCAGACCATAGATGGCCACAGGGCGCCTGGGTTTCTCAGTCAGTTAAGTGTCCGACTTTGGTTCAGGTCAGGAGCTCATGGTTCATGGGTTCGAGCCCCGCGTCGCGCTCTGTGCTGATTGTCAGCTCAGAGCCTGGAGCCTGTTTCAGATTCTGTGTCTCCCTCTGTCTCTGACCCTCCTCTGCTCGCGCTGTTTCTCTCTCTCTCTAAGAAATAATTAAAACATTAAAAAACTTAAAAAGTAGGAAATAGATGGCCTCATGAACAATTCGAGACCGTTCACTGCAATGGATGCTGCCTATAATGTAGAGTAGGGACGTGAAGGTCACAGGAGTTACCTGTATCTGAAGGAGTCATTGGAGATTTTCTCAAGGAAGAGTTTATCGGAACTGGAATTGATATACTTCTTAAAGTGGAGAAGGCAAGAAGGACATTATGAAAGGAATGATAGATTAGATGACTCCTAATAATTATAGATGGTATACAAAATCAAAATGATAGCATCCCATGGTACTAAGTACTGTTCTTAACATGTAGTTCTTCATTGTTAGAATATTTCCATTTCTTAGCCAACCTTTCTATTTTTTACTTCTTAGAATTCAACATTCTTGTCTAATCTCTCCTACGAAGACTCAAAATTAAGTGTGTTTCTCCTTGAATGAAGAGAGAACCTTTCTAATTTTGGTATCCTTCCTCAAAGGGTGTGAAGATGAGAAAAGACGTGAAGAGAATCCGACTTCTGGTTAGTGGAAAACCAGTCAGGAGTGTTGGCAGACTTAGGTGAAAAAACGTAGTCAATTGAAGTCATGGTCCTATGACTCGTGAAAGGTCAGCAGTTGTTTTCATTCGGTATTTACAAAATCTGAGGGTGGGACCTGGAGGAATCATTCAGTATCTTACTCATACAGCACTTTGTTGAATACAGAGAGGGGATGTGAGTGGGATATAGTGTGCTGCGTCATCCCATGTGTGCATGGTCTTGGCCATGTTCGCTTCAGATACACGACTATTTCTGCGTTTTTTGCACAGCTCTCCCTTTTGGCCTTTGCAGAATGAGAGTCCTTTAGAGATACTTCTGTGGTTTATGTGATTAGAAGTTCTTTTAAGATGTTTGAGGTTTAATCAGTCAAGTAATACATTGAATCAATAGTCAAAATGTTCTATCATTGTATCCTCTGAATCGCTAATTAAGTTGAAATCTTTAGTTCCTTATGGAAGTGTTTATCAAAACATTGTTTTCCTCTTATTTGTAAATATTCTGTAACCTCGTTGTCCCTAACGTTAGAGTCAACCTGGTACTTGTAGCTCTTCTGTTTAATAGGAAGCATGAATAGCCTGCAGATAATTTTGTTCCCCCTTAGTTTCTTGTTCTTTCAATCATAGATAACCTTCTTTCCGATGGAACCAGCTATTTTCCTGTATTCCTGTAATTGCAGAGAAGAAAATTTTGTGGAATCACATTGGATCTAGCCTTCAATACTACCTCATAAGCCTGTGTTACATGAAATGCAATGTGCCATTCATCAGTTCTATTAACAAAAGAACTCCCTAGGACCCAGCAATGGCACTGCTACGAATTTACCCCAGGGATATAAGAATGTTCATGCATAGGGGCACATGTACCCCAATGTTCATAGCAGCACTCTCCACAATAGCCAAAACATGGAAAGAGCCTAAGTGCCCATCAACTGATGAATGGATCCAGAAGATGTGGTTTATCTATACCATGGAATACTCCATGGCAATGACAAACAATGAAATCTGGTCATGGGTGGCAAAATGGATGTGGCTTGAGGGTGTTATGCTGAGTGACCTAAGTCAGGCAGAGAAGGACAAATACCACATGTTTGCACATGTAAGTGGATGAGGAAGAACTTAACTGAGGACCATGAGGGAGAAGAAGGGGAAAATAGAGTTGGGGAGAGGGAGGGAGGCAAACCATGAGAGACTCTTGAATGCTGAGAACAAACTGAGGGCTGATGGGGTTGGGAGGGAGGGGAAGGGGGGTGATGGGCATGGAGGAGGGTACTTGTTGGGATGAGCAGTGGGTGTTATGTGGAAACCAACTTGACAATAAACTAAGAAGAAATGAAAATAAAAAAAAAGAGAAATGTTTTGGACAATAAGAAACATTTACTTTTTGTGTAAATAATTGTATGAGAAAAACAGCAACAAATTTTTCTTGATCTTTTTGGTAGTAGTATCACTTTTTAAATAAATATGTGCTTTCTATATTGGTTTATTTTATGTACCAACGTGACTGATTTTGTGTCAACTTGACTGAGATGCTTAGATATTTGGATAAACATTTCTAGGTGTGTCTGTGATGGTATTGATGCAGTTTCTGGAAGTGATTAGCACTTGACTTTGTGAACAGAGTAAAGTAGATGGTCCTCACCAATGTAGGTGAGCATCATCTAAACAGTTGAGGGAATGAATAGAACAGAGTTGGAGGAAAGGGGAACTCTCTTTGCTTGATTATTGAGGTAACACATGGGTCTTTCCCTGCCCTTGAACTGGGACTTACACCATTGCTTCTCCTGGCTCTCAGGCTTTCAGGCTTGTACTACAATGACCCTATTGCCTTTCATGGGTATCCAGCTTGAAGAAGACAGATTATGGGAATCTTCAGTCTCCATAATCATGGGAGTCAATCACTTATTTTATGGACATACTTTATGGATTCTGTTTTTCTGGAGAACACTGAGTAATACACTTTTTTCAAAAGGTAGATTTTCCAAAATTTTTGACAAGTTAATACTTCTTATTTTTCATTATACATGTTTACATGTCCTTCAAAAACACTTTTGTACATATAACCTTATTTTTTTTCCTTTTTTCTGTCTTTTGTTAGAAAATCGGAATCACTTGATATGCTGGAGAGGTATTACCATCTCCGTTTTAAGCACAATGATTCGAGATGAAGAAATATTAGGTGGCTTAGCAAAGATTTTGCGGTTAGTCAACATCAGGAGATAGAGTAAAATTTAAGTTATCAAATGCTAATCACATATATGCTTATTTTATTTGTAAATGTAACATCTTATTATGAAATATGACATATAGAAACATGCAAAATACCTCTTCAGTTTAAAAATAGTTGTAATGAGAACAGCTGGGTGATTATCACAGCCATGAAGTATTAGGACACTACTGGCATCACAAAAGGTTCTCTATCTCCTCTATGCCAGTTATCAGTTGATTGCCTCTCACCTTGAAACCCACCTTTTTATTTATTTTTTAATTTGCTCTGCAATAAGAGAGCTTTACGCACTTTTTTTTTTCTTACTGCCAATGCAGTATTAAGTATTGCCGGCAGAGGGGGCTAGACAGACTTTGCAAGAGGAAGGACTTTGCCTTTGGCATGTGTGGTCTGTAAGTATGTGCCACATTGCTGATGCAGGATTCTCAACAAAGTGATGTCCCAACTCCCTCTGGGTCTATCAGCCAACCTTGACCCTCCTGCACCCCAGAGAGATGTATCCTGCTTGCCCAGTGACTGTGAACCAGCTTTGGCCTGGGTAACTCAGTGAACTTCACGATGCTTTCTGTAATTTCTCTGTTTAGGACTCTGAGCGAAACACCTTACAAATCACAGATTACTTTTTTCCTCTCAGAGGCAGATACTCTCCATGCTGATTTTTTTTAGTTTATTTATTTACTTTGAGAGAGAAAGAGAGTGCATAAGCAGGGGAGGGGCACAGAGAGAGGGAAAGAGAGAATCTGAAGCTGGCTCTGCACTGTCAGCATGGATCCCAACTTGGGACTCACACTCACAAACCGTGAAATCCTGACCTGAATCAAAATCAAGATTTGGACCTTCAAACGATTGGCCACCTAGGCATCCCTCTCCGAATTAATTTTATTTTTAGTTTATTAATTTTTTCATATTAATTTATTTTCAAGAGTTGGAAGAAGACAGAATGGGGGAGGGGCAAGACAGAGCACGGAGGGACATAGAATCCAAAGCAGGCTCCAGGCTCTGAGCTTTCAGTATAGAGTCCAACATAGGGCTGGACCTCACCGACGCTGAGATCATGACCTGAGCTGAAGTCCCACACTTAACTGACTGAACCACCCAGGTGTCCCAGATGCCTAATCCATTTTAAATGATTGCCTGGAGTTATTTTATAATTTTGCTACTCATGCATATACTTTTTTAAAAAAATGATGAACAAGTTTGAAAAATTCCCTGCCAGTGCAAGTGGGAGGGAGGGATGCGTGTGGGCAATACTGGCAATGAACATGTGTTTACCCACCAGTAGATGCCTGCAGAGCCAGGGGGCAGGTGAACTGCCTGTACTTTCACACGTAGGGGTGTCCATGTACTGCGGCCTGGTATGGATGTGTTTCCTTGCTGTAACTGTGCACATGTGTCTGTGTGTGCGGTTGTGTGGCTGAATGGGAGCAAGAAGGATCTCTGTAGAGAGAGCTCAAGCTCCTAAGCTAGAAAGGCCCCCACTTTTGACTCCAGCTGTGGCCTGGCGAGGTGAGGAGTTTCCTTTCTCTTGGTGGGGGAGGCTAGGTGTTGGCTTTTATCTCACTTTTAAACATAGTCTCCTTTTGCTTTGTTTAGAACTTTAGGTAAACACAGTGTCTAGAATCTTTTGTTCCTTGCTCTCTTGTATTCAAAATGACGTCTTTTAGGGGCACCTGGGTGGCTCAGTCTGTAGAGCATTGGACTCTTCCTTTAGGCTCAGGTCATGATCTCATGTTTCTCGAGCTCAAGCCCCACATCTGGCTCTGTGCTGGCAGCAGATAGCCTTCTTGGGATTCTCTCTCTCCCCCTCTCTGCCCCTCTCCCACTTTCACTCTCTCAAGAAGAAATACATTTTTAAGTTAATTAAAACATTTGAATGTTTTTATTGATTCTTGAGAGACAGAGAGATAGAGTGTGAGCATGGGAGAGGCAGATAGAAGGGGAGACACAGAATCTGAAGGAAGCTCCAGGCTCTGAGCTGTCAGCACAGCCCAACACAAGGCTTGAACTCACAGTGAGATCACTACCTGAGCAGAAGTCAGACCCTTAACCGACTCAATCACCCAGGCATCCCAAAATAAATAAATATTTTTAAAGATGTCTTTTAGCGGCACTCATGATGCTCTACCTGTGGTCTGCTTTCTTTATAGATCCATAACATGTTTCCCAATCTAAAGTTTCTTGGTATTTGGATAGCTTCTAATATTTGATGTATATGAACAATGATGCTCTCAACAAGCCTGAATCAATTGCAATAAGTATGCTTATCTCTATGGACTATACACAAGGGTGAAATTTCTTTCTTTTTTTAAATTTAAATCCAAGTTAGTTAACATGTAAGGGAATAGTGATTTCGGGAATACAATTTAGTGATTCATCACTTACATAGAACATCCAGTGCTCTTTCCAACAAGTGTCTTCCTTAATGCCCATCATCCATTTAGCCCATCTCTTCACACATCACCCCTCCAGGAACCTTCAGTTTGTTATCTATATTTAAGAGTCTTTTATGATTTGTTTCCTTCTGTTTTTATCTTAATTTTGCTTCCTTCTCCTATGTTCATCTGTTTTGTTTCTTAAATTCCAAATATGAATGAAATCATATGATATTTCTTTTTCTCTGACTTATTTTACTTAGCATTAAATACACTCTAGTTCCACCCATGTTGTTGCAAATGGTAAGATTTCATTCTTTTTGATTGCTGAGTAATCAAATTGCCGGAGTTGTGTCTGTGTCTGTCTTTTGTGTGTGTCTTGTCCTTTGTGTCATTTCGTCCGCAACAAGGAATATGTGGGTTGGGGACAGGCAGGAGAGAGAGGGAGAGAGACGTGTTCCACTCTATCAGCACCGAGCCCAATGCGGGGCTTGAACTCACAAATTGTGAGATCATGGCCTGAACCGACATCTAGAGTCAGATGCTCAACTGACGAAACCACCCAGTTACCTCTAGATGGAATTGATATTTTTTCAGAAGTTTTAGATTCACAGCAAAGGGGAAGGGAAAGTACAGTGATTTCTCATTGACCCCTGCTCTCACACCTGCATGGCTTTCCCACGTCAGGAAGACCTGCCTGCCTGAGCAGTACATCGGTTGCCGTTGAGGAAGTTAGAGTGGCATATCATAATTACCCTAAGACTCTAGTTCACACTATGGTTCAGTCTTGGTGGTTTCCATTTTGTAGGTACAGACAAAGTTAGAAGACATGTTCTCACCATCATCGTATCATACAGGGTAGTTTCTGTGCCCTTCAAATCTCTGTTCTCTCCGATCCATCCCTGCTTCTCCCCCAAACTCTGGCAACCACGAATCCTTTATTGTCTCTAGTTTTGCCTATTCCAGAAAGCCATCGAGTTAGAATCAGAAAATAGGTAGATTGTTCAGATCGTGTTCTTGCACTTCGTTGTAGAAGAACGGTTAGTAACTGTTGATGTCTACTGAGGATGCACTCAGTGACTACTACACTTCTAAGTTTTTTCCATACTGTTTCATACAGAGATTGATAGTTCATTTGTTTGTGGGATTATTTCTGTATTTGAGAGATGCATCGTTTTCTATTTGCTTTCTTATTTTTTATTTCATGTGAATTTTTCAATGTTTATTTATTTGAGAGAGAGACCTAGTGTGAGCGTGGGACGGGCAGAGGGGGAGACACAGAATCCGAAGCAGGCTCCAGGCTCCGAGCTGTGAGCCCAGTGCACAACTCGAACTCACCACTATGAGATCATGACCTGAGCTGGAATCAAGGTCCGATGCTTAACTGACTGACCCACCAGGCACCCCACACATTTATTTGCAGTCCTGGTTAATCTTTCATTATCTGGCTATGCCATGTTTTATGTATCCATCCATTCATTTCCTGAAAGGACACCTTGATTACTTCTAGGTTTTGGAAACCGCGAGTCAAGCTGCTGGAAACATCCCCATGTGTAGGTTTTTGTGTAAACACACGTTCAGCTTTTTCCGGTCAATGCGGCAGAGCAAAATGGCTAGTATGGTTTATATGGTAAAAGGGTATTTAGTTCGGTAAGAAACCACCAAAGTCTCTTCCAGAGTCGCCGTGCCATTTGTATTGCCACTCATAAGGAATGTGAGTTCCCTTTGTTCTCCATTCTCACCAGTGGTTTGTGTTGTCAGTGTTTAGGATTTTGGTAGTTGTAATAGGTACGTAGTAGTATCTCATTGCTGTTTTCCTTGGTATTTCCTTGATGTCACATTATGTGGAACACCTATGCATACGCTTACGGGTTTGCTGTCGCCACCTCCTCTGGTGAGGTGTCTATGAAGAAATGTGGCCTATTCCTTCGTGGGTTGTTGATTTTGTGGTTATTCTAAGAGTCTTTCTCGAGTGTGGACAACTACCCTTTTTCAGACTTGTCTTTTACAAGTGTTTTCTCGCAGTTTGGCTTGTTTTTCATCCTCTCGACAGTGTCTTTCCTGAAGAAAAACTTTTTAGTTTCATGAAATCCAACTTATCAGGTCTTTCTCTCATGGATTATGATTTTGGTATTTTATCTCAAACGCCATGACCGGACCCAAGATCATCTAGGTTTTCTCCTATGTTTTCTTCTGAGAGTTTTATAGATTGACATTTTCCATAGAAGTCTGTGATCCAGTTGGAGTTACTTTGATGATGGGGGTAAGGCTTGTATCGAGGATCATTTTCTGCTTTGATGGTCAACTTGTTCACCAGTATTTTTGCAATGACTGTCATGGCTCCATTTTCTTGCCTTTGCCCTCTATCAAAGATCTGTTGACTCTACTTCTGTGCATCTATTTCTGGATTCTCTCTTCTGATCGATTGGTCTATTTTGTCTATTCCTTCGCCAGTATCACACTATGTGACAATGATACCTTTAATGTAACCCTTTAAGTCTGGGAATGTCAGTGTCCTAACTTCATTCTTTTCCCTCACTATTGTGTTGGGTATTCTGGGTCTTATTCCTCTCCAGATCACCTTTAGAATTAGCTTGTTGAGGGGCGCCTGGGTGGCTTAGTCGGTTAAGCGTCCGACTTTCACTTGGGTCATGATCTCGCAGTTTGTGGGTTCGGGCCCCGCGTCTGGCTCTGTGCTGACTGCCAGCTCAGAGCCTGGAGCCTGTTTCAGTCTGTGACTCCCTCTTTCTCTTCGACCCTCCCCTGTTTATGCTGTCTCTCTCTCACTCTCTTAGAAATAAATAAAACATTAAAAATTAAAAAAAAAAGAATTAGCTTGTTGATGTCTACTGATAGCTTGCTAGGCTTTAATGAAGACTGCAGGGATTCTACAGATTAATTTGTGAAGAAGTGACCTTGTGAGATTGGCGAATCTTCCAATCTCTGATTTTTATTTGATTTTATTTTTTCGTGGAAAACATAATCACTCGGGTTGATAAGGAAATGACAAGCCTTGCAACAAATCGTTAATATCTCATTTGATGGTTTTCACTTCCTGTTGTTCTCATCATCATATTTGCAGCATACATGTTTCATCGTAGGGTCAAAATTGTGAACATCTCTGAATATTCTGACATGGCCTTTCCCTCGACTTCATCTTGAACTTCTCTTCACCTACAGCTAAATATACGTGTGAAGCTTTCATATCATGTAAATTAGATCTTGCGTGCTTTCTCTACTAGAGAATGTTCCTTACATGGTGAAACAACTCTGTGAAAGAGAAATTAGTGGGGATGAGTCTCAGTGTGATCAAGTACTTTCTCATGGTGAATTGCTTTGACACATAAGAAGAAATAACGGCTTTAATGATTTCACGGTTTGCTCTTTCCACTAGTCGAAATGTTTCCAGCAGAGAGTTAAATGTGCTGAATGCTCAAAATGTGTACTTCTCAAGGCGATCACCAGGGCATCAGGAAATAGTAATAAGTACTAGGTGAACTGTAACAACTTGACATTTTATAGGGATAGAGTGTACAGTTCAATCGCTGACACTGTAATTCTTAATATATAGCTGTATTGGAAGACACGTTGAAAAATTTTTAGAGCTGGTATTTGTCTAGTGCTAGAAAGAAAAAGCATGTTTTCTGAAAGCAAGGAAGAAATTGCCTTTCTTGGAAAAATGTAGAGAAGATGCCAGCTAGAATTGACTTTTCACTTATTAATGCATCAAGATCGATTCCGGGAGCATCTAGATGGTTCCATCAGTGAAGCATCTCCTTTTGATTTTGTCTCAGGTCATGATCTCACAGTTTGTGAGATGAAGCCCTGTGTCAGGCTCTGCACTGGCAGTATGGAGCCTACTTAGAATTCTCTCTCCCACTCTCTCTCTGTCTCTCTCCCACTTCCATCCTTGCTCTCTCTATCAAAAGAAAGAAAAAACTGTTAAAAAAAATAAAGGCAGGGGCGCCTGGGTGGCTTTGTCGGTTAAGCGTCCGGCTTTCGCTTGGGTCATGATCTCGCGGTTTGTGGGTTCGAGCCCCGCGTCGGGCTCTGTGCTGACTGCCAGCTCAGAGCCTGGAGCCTGTTCAGAGTCTGTGTCTCCCTCTCTCTCTGACCCTCCCCTGTTCATGCTGTCTCTCTCTATCCTAGAAAAAAAAAAGTTAAAAAAAAAATAAAATAAAGGCAGTAAAATCTTGGATTGCAAGGAACTTCTTCTGCAAGTGTTCTGCAAGGCGAGCATTCATTTCTAATAACTTGACAAAAGAGCGATGTTTGGAAGTAGGAGTAGTACATGATGCCAACGTCACAGGATCCCATCGGAGCCGATGGTTCTTGAAGTTTGCTTAGACAGACAAGTGCTTCGGATTACAGGCATGTTTCCAGAAGGAATTATCCCCCAAATCAAAGTGTTCACTGTTTTCTGAAGACACCATTGTGGGCTCTAATAATAAGGAATGAATAAAACTTGCCTCCCTGTGGTTCACACTCTAAAAGAGTAACTAAAAATTGTAGCGTAAGGAAGGCATATTTAGATTAAGTAGATGATCCCCTGATGAGCCAAAGTAATTTTTGAATTTCTGTTTATTTTGAGATAAAACCAACTTCAGGGAACTTAATGACAGAAACAGCACTCATTTATTTGGCTTTTGAACTTTGTAGGAAATAGCGAGCGCATTTGAATGGCTGTTCTGATGTAACTTCTTGGAACACTGAAAGGCTAACAGCTCTGGCATGAAGGAGGAATAGCCACGGCTCTGTGATTGGTGCACCCTGTGGTGCAAGGAATTTTCCCACTTGGTCCCTGTGACCCATCCGTACTATTTCTTCAACTTGAATATGCTGATGGCAGACCAAACCCTGTGCCTACTGCTTCAGGAGTGTGGAGCCCGACAGTGAGCACAAGAAAGCGTGGTTAGGGACGCTGGAGATGGGCCTGCCAACGGGACCCTCTGCCTGGGCAGATCATGCCTCAAACAGGATGTTCTGCCGAGGGGCCTGTATACAGTATCCAAGGTAAATGATCCGCTCTCACACGAGGGAACATGCCGTCCTTAGAACTAAGGAGGAGGCTGCAATTGTGAGCAGGCCTCGTAGGAAACATGTTGTGGTCGCCTCCCCGCTTTGCTCTCCCCCGTCCTTGAAATGTGTTTGGCTACTTGCCCGTATTTGGTAAAGGAATGCAGCTTCTAAATTTCTGTTTGTATCCAGTTACCAGGGTAGTAAATAAACCGCAAGAAGGGCTTGCATAGAATTGTTCCTCCGGCCGCAGTTGTGTCTGTGTCTGTCTTTTGTGTGTGTCTTGTCTTTGTGTCATTTCGTCCGCAATATCTGGCGCCCAACGTGGGGTTTGAGCGCGAACGAACCCGAAGGGTGAGTACCCCTCGGGGACTGTAGGTCCAAGGCAGGGACTTTAAGGAAGATGCCCAAGCAGCTGCCGAAACTCCTTTTGTTTCAGGGAAGTTCCTTGTCTTCTCCAGACTGGTATAGACTGCCTAACAAACCTTAGGTCTACTCCTCTGTCTCAGCTCACAAACTTTAAAACTGCTAATTCTCTTTCTCTGCCTCCTGCTGTCAACTTGCCCCTTCTGCCTTCCCCTCCCCCTCCTGTTTCCAAATAGAAGACCTAAAACACCAGAAACCCTGGCCGGATCTTCCACACCAGATTGTTACGCAATTAACGAATGCTCAGAGGGCTGTATGTTTCCAATTGGATGAAAATTGGCAGATGTCCCTTGCTTCATTTCGTGGTTCATTTTCTAACCACTATCCGTCATCTAAACTGATGGATTTTCTTCGAACTAACCCCGTGATATCTCAATCTCCGATTTCAGATGTTCCAGTTAAGGGACACCCTGTTTTTACTGAGGCAAAAAGAAACACCGCTGGATATTGGACCTTTCAACGTTCTAAAGTCCTTCCCCATTCATTCTCGTCTGTACAGCCTGCTGAGCTGTGGGCTGTTTCTTTCCTTCTGCAAGGGTTTCCTCAGCTCCCTGTTAACATTGTTTCAGGTTCCCGGTATGCTGTTCTCTCTTGTCTGCAGCTTCCTCAGGGTTGGCTGCCTCTACCTCTTAAGACAGATATTGACACATTGTGTTTTCAGGAACAACGATCCCTCCTGCGGCGTTCAGAATCCATTTTCTTTACCCATATCCGTGCCCTTTCTGCCCTTCCTGCACCCTTGTCCTCCGGAACTGCTGTAATTGATGCATTGCTTTCTCCTATAGAAGCAGCAAAACAAGAACACCGTTTGCAACATACTAACTCTAAAGGATTCAACAAATCATATGCTATTGCTCGAAAGCAAGCTCAAAACATGGTTTGCTCTTGGTCTGTTTGTGCACCTTTTACCTTACCATTTACCCCACCAGGTGTCAACATAAGAGGATTTCAAGCAAATCAGGTATAGCAAATGGATGTAATTTTTCTTTCATCCTTTGGACAACAAAAAGGCGTCCAGCATACTATAGATCCATGCACACATTTCCAACGGGCTACTGCATTACATTCTGAAAAGTCTGGTGCTGTTATTACTCATGTATTATCATGTTTTGCTGTGATGGGGGTCCCAATTGAATTGAAATCTGATAATGCGCGCGCCTACCAATCTGCAAAATTAGCTCATTTTTTATCCCAATATCATGTAATTCATACTTTTGGCATCCCTTGTAATAGTCAAGGACAAGCTCTCATTGAAAGAGGTAATCGTACTTTACGCGAGTTCAGTGAAAAAATAAGAAAAAATAGGGAGAACAGGAGAGATTTATGAAACCAAAAGACGTCTAAAATAAAACCTTACTGACTTTAAATTTTCTGAATATTCGGAGCAAAGAAAATCTATCAGCAGCAGAATTGCATTTCCGAAGGAAAGAAGAAGAAAAGATGGCTGTTTTTGTCTGTCGGGTAACAGATGCACAAGCGATAGAATACACTTCTTGCGTTTCTATTCCTAATCCTCCTCTTGTGAGAGCTCTCTTGGGGTGAACCTGAAGTACAGGTATGCACCGATGAAACTGCATTCTTCCCACCACCCGCGTTTGGAAGAATTGAGCATCTGTATGATCATAATAATCAATATAACATGAGTAATGTTTCTGTTGCAGGCGAGGGTCTCCCCCTGGGCATTGGAGGATATCCCTTTTGCCTCTCTACAAGAAAGGATAATTATTGCTCTGATAATCCCTGGGGGGTAACCTATAATAATTATCATCCTGCTCTCTTGACTGTGCTTGTTTCCACCAGGGGAGTCCACAGCTCTACGATGCCGATGAGTCACCATCCTGATACCTTTATACCATGATGCCCTTCTATTTTTTGTATTCCTTCTCTAGAATCTTTGGAATGGGAAAGATGCCGAGGTCATCAGCCTTTTAAGGTCCTGAATTATTGTGGATTTGTTATTGTAGGTCGGAGCCCTGATCATGATCCAATTTTGGAAAAATGGTCTAACAAAACTTCCCAATGGCATCGAATTCATGGTACTTTAATGGATAACGGTAATGAAACCATAAAATGGCAGCAGTTGGCACTCTTTCCCCCTCAGTTGCAATTGTTAGGGTATCGGCATTTTCAAGGGAGTATTTGGACCTCATGGGCAGTTTCAGGGAATCTCACCATAGGATCAGGAAACTCTACTTGGAATAAGACTGACAGTTCAGGTCCCTTTCATGTTAACTTGCATGTTAATAAATCTGATTCTGCTACGGCTTGCCTAAAATACCGCTTCGCATGGTTGTAAGGGAATTGAACTTGGAATGCTACAGAAGGATCTATATCATGTAATCATTGTAATTTCACACAATGTGTAAATCAGTCCTGGTGGAAAACTTTTGAAACACAAATCGATAACTCTAATTTTTCCTTGGTGATTGTGAAATCTCGAAGCGAAGGATGGTTCCCTGTAAATGGGACAAGTCCTTGGTCGGACTCTTTGGCTGTATCTCACTGGGTGACTGCTAAACCAACGTTGCTTCACCGGTCCCGACGCATGCTTGGACTCATCATAGTTTCCGTTCTTGCAGTGGCTGCAGTGACTGCAACCGCTGCCGTGGCTGGACTTGCGTTGCATCAAGGGATTCAAACGGCAGACTTTGTACGGGAGTGGCATAAAGACTCTCATTGCTTATGGCAACCACAACGAGATCTGGATGCACAGCCTTGCAACTGATGGACTCCATCTTCAACATACCGTTTCGTGGCTTGGGGATCCATTAACTGTCTTCTCCACAGAAAGTGTACTGAAATGTGATTGGAACTCCTCTCAGTCATGGATCACGTCTGTGCCTTTTAACGTGAGTGAAGGTTGGGAAAAGGTGAAACGGTCATTACCAGGGCATCCAAACCTCACTAAGGAAATGATGGAGTTAGACCAGCAAATTGTGTCTATATTTAGCAAAACGCACCCTGACACTACTGGGTATGATCTGTTTAGGGGTTTACAGAAAGGGATGAATCATTGGAATCCTCTTGGACATGTGTCTACCCTAATTGGAACTGTTCTCGTGAATACTTTCTTCATAATACTTTTATGCTGTATTAGTATTTTAGTCTTCCGGTGCTGGCGAAGAAGGCAACAACTCAAAAAGGATAGACAATGCGTTCTCGCCGCCTTACAGTTTGCTACCGCTTCTCAGGATAAGGGGGAGATGTGGGAGCCCGACAGTGAGCACAACAAAGCGTGGTTGGGGACGCGGAGATGTGCCTCAATCGAGACTCTCTGCCTGGGCAGATCATGCCTCAAACAGGATGTTCTGCCAAGGGGCCTGCACACAGTATCGAAGGTCAATGATCCGCTCACACACGAGGGAACATGCCCTCCTTAGAACTAAGGAGGAGGCTGCAATTGTGAGCAGGCCGCTTCGGAAACATGTTGTGGTCGCTCCCTCCCTTTGCTCTCCCCTGTCCTTGAAATGTGTTTGGCTACTTGCCCTTACTTGGTAAAGGAATGCAGCTTGTAAATTTCCGTTTGTATCCAGTTACCGGGGTTTAAAATAAACCGCAAGAGGGGCTTGCGTAGAATTGTTCCTCCGGCCGCAGTTGTGTCGTGTCTGTGTCTGTCTTTTGTGTGTGTCTTGTCTTTTGTCATTTCGTCCACAACAAGGAGCCCTGCCTGAACTGCAGTGGAATAGTTTGGAGTATGGATACAAAGCACCCCAACTGGGCCAAGGAATGTGGATGTCCTGGTCATTAGGGATGTAGCTTTACAAAGAAGAAGGGTCAAATAGAGGACAGTGCTTTGCTAGGAGAAGCAAATCAGAACAGAAAGGTAAAGAAGTCGTTTTGTCAGATCCCCTTGGGGGCTCAGTGGGTTGTGCATCCAACTTTGGCTCAGCTCATCATCTCCCTACTCTTGTGTTCGAGCCCCGCGTTGGGCTCTGTGCTGACAGGTCAGAGCCTGGACCCTGCTGAAGCTTCTGTGTCTCCCTCTCTCTCAGCTCCTCCTCCACTCGTCTCTCGCTCTCTCTCTCAAAAGGAAACTTTACAAAAATGTTTCTCAGAAGGTGTATTTTCATTATGGTTGTATTACAATTGAATTTCTGTGTAATGTTTCATTTGGGGGTGTAAGGGCTTTTGAGAGTGGCAAAATACAGACAGAAATGCATTTTTATGTGGATCCGTAGACTAATCACTTTTCAGATATCAGTTGGTTAAATTAGTGTTATGTTATTTGTGAAAGGATAACACTCATTCGTGATTCTTAATTCTCTGATTGTTAAGTTTTCCGTGACTGAAATGGCTTTTCCCATGATAGAGTGGGAACTGTAGGTGGGATAGGAGACGGAGGTACTAAAATAAGTCTGAGCAGGAAAAGGAACCAAAGGAATAGACGGGCAGGTAGGAAAACGAATAAATTGATGACGGTGATCACCAAGATGATGATGATGGTGGTGGTGGTGGTGGAGGTGATGGTGATGTCACTAGAAATCTAACATGCCCGTGATCATTTTGACACACCAGTCAAGTCTGTTCTAGGAAAGGGAAATTGCACTTCATGACAATGCTGCTGGCTTAGCGATCTGTTTTGAGCCACGGGGTGACCAGATTTATCTCTATGGATATACCTTTGGAGCTAACTCACCAAAACAAGTTTGACTTTGAAGATACTCTACCTAGATAGCCACATCACTCTATCTGTCATCGATCCTTTTGCTCAGTGCATTCATTTGGTCGTGCAGGGGTGTCTGAATACATAGTGACATGACATTTCATCTCTAGGTGCTGTGTTCAGATTGTTGAACAGAAAGGATACCCATTCTCATCAAGTATGCGTGTCCATTTAGGATCATCTTTGATGTGGACGCTGACACTTGTTTCTAAAATCAATAGGACAGAATCAGCTGAATTTCGGCTCACAATGACAGTAGACTTGAGATATACAAGAGTGTTTGCATCTTCTTCACATTTCCCGTTTTAGATAGACAGCGTATAGAGATGTAAAAAGCAAATGTATCTATCTATCGATATTTATTTAATATTCCTCGTAAAAAGTAGAAGAAAAAACGGACAGTTTCTACTTAGAGAGAATTCCAATCTACTACCGTAACAACCACATACATACTTGATAATATATCTGACAACTATATATATATTGTGTAAGTCCATAGAATAAGGTCTAGAAGTAGAAAACCCTGTTAAGAGATGTGAGCCTTGACAGGAACTTTAGGGATACGTAGAGTTTAAGAAATTCTTTGGGATCATTTCCATTGTTTGAAGTTTTGCAGTAAGAACGCATTAATGTATTTCCTGTCTATTTCAAAGGTCCTTTAGGAGTTCTGTTTATGAGGCCCAATGTTATCACCATCGCACCTGCCTAGCCTCTTGCCTGACT